>CAEFZY010018385.1:0-15825 GCA_903066815.1 Brachyrhaphis roseni | reverse complement strand
CCGTCTTCATCTTCCTCCTGTGCACTGAGACGTGTTAAGTTACATTAAACTTGCGTCTTCCTCGACACATATATTCCACCTGTCTCACTCTTACCTTTTCTGCTCGAGCGCCCTTGGCGGCCGTTAGAAAAAAAAAAAAAAAGCATAAATAAGCCGCATCATTGTATAAGCCGCAGGGTAGAAAGCGTGTGACAAAAGTCGCGGCTTATAGTCTGTACACTGTTTGGGGAAAAAAAGATAAGGTATATTATTAAAACTTGAAAACTCTTTCTGTGTATTGTCTGTATGTAGGCACATGCGGCTTATAGACATTTTGTACATGTCTGTACAAAATGGTTTTTCCTTTAAAAATGTACTGAGTGTGGCTTATAATCAGGTGTGCTCTATAGTCTGGAAATTACGGTACTCTAAAATTGTATCTAAGATAAAATAACCTTCTTTGTCTGTAAATATGTTTTACTGAGTTCCTCGAGTAACGGATTTGGCTTCACCTGATTTAATTCTGCACAAAAAAATCTATTAAGCATCCAATTATTAGTTGGTTAATTAAAAAATAGTGAACAGATCAGCCCTGCTTTGTACTGATGTTCAGGTTGCTAGGTGATGGCCTGGGCGCTACTGTGGTTGCTAGGTAACGGGCACTGCCTGCTGATCTCTGTTGCTACATTCTACAGTTTTCTAAAATGGCTAATTTTCCAGACACCACAAACAGACTGGATGTTTGTTTTTTTAAGTGCTTGGGCTTTTCTTTCATTTTCTTTTTTTTATAGAAGGAAGTATACAAATGTGCAAAATGCGAATTCAATAGCGCAAATAACTGTTTACTTCAAAGAAAGAACCACGTGAACAGAGGTGGTAACGTCACATCCGGATAACCGAGCTGTTTTCTCATTAAAATAACATTTTCTTATCATTTTTCTGCTATTATGATGACTGCATTCTTGTAATTAAACAAGATAACTAGTTTTATTCCTTAAAGTCAATAAACAGAGTTTTGTGTCCATCTACCTGGCGATGACATTGGATGATGGCGAACAGCGCCTCGTGGATGGCCAGGAATGCAGAGTGGTAAACGTTTGGGTTCAGGTGGTCGAGAGGCAGCGACTGCAGCGCTCCAAGAACCAGAACCACATGTTGAGGGTTGGCAATGCGTCCCTCGCCTTGGCGCAAGAGTGACGTCAGCGCCGTCACCGTGGGAACGGTAAAAGGAAGGGTCAGCGCAAGATCCTGGCTGGCCGATCTCACCAAGAACTGCAACACAGAACGAGGCAAGAACTTTAAAAAAATAAATGAAAGAAAAATATTCAGCGGTCAAGGCTTCCTCTTTACTTTATTTACACAGCTTAAAAGGATTACACGATCCAAAAGCATCAAAAAACATTATCTCTTAAATGCCATCTACTTGATTTGTGCCTGTATTTCAATAGAAAAGGTCACACACACTCACAAAAACGTTTAGGTCATTAAGTTGCTGTGTCATTTAAAATAGTTTCTGTGTTTCCAGTACACAGACAGTAAAACTGCTGATCTGACAGCCCTGTCAGTTATTTCCGTGGTGTCATACAAAGCTTTTCTGTGTGGTTTTACTTCTGTCTAAACCAAATAAAACACTCAGTCAGCAAGATTTTAATCATTTTTTCAGACTTCACCTTAAAAAAGTCCTTAATAAAGCCTAATTTTCCAGATTTTACACCAGATTTCTGAACTCAGGACTGCATATTCCTGAGAGAAACAGAAGTTTGAATAACTTCCTTCTAGTTCCTGTTAGAACTACAGAATTTATTAATGAGACTGTCACAACCACACACACAGAAGAAAAGATGGCCAGCATTTTAATCTACTCCAGTATGTTTGGATTTTCCAAACAAAAGAAACAAGTTATATGTTTTACATTGGGGTAGGCTACAGGGATGTAGAATTTTATCACAGTATTTGTGGTACTATTGTGGTAATGATAAAAATGATTGTGAAAACCTATTGCTACTTAGTTAACTACATTCATATCACCACAAACACAATTACTGCTCAGGATATTAAACATTCCCATTAGAAATAGGTCTCTTCAGGATGCCATTTACCTAAAGAAGTGTGATTTATATCACAAAACTGAACACAAGTTTTGTGATATAAATCAAAAGTTTTTTTTGATTTAAGTCAAATTTAACCAAATTTTCAAAATTTACTCATGTTCCTGTGGAATAACCTGGAGAAAAATAGTAAAAATAGCTAAACAACAGTAAATCAAAGTCTTTATCATAATAAGAAATTTTCATAATAAATGATACACAATTTTATATTTATGTTGTATTAAATACATACGCATATACAACATTAAAAAATATATTTTTTCTTCTTCAGTATGAAATATATATATATATATATATATATACACACACACACACATATATATATATATATATATATATATATATATATATATATATATATATATGTGTGGGTGTGTGTGTGCGTGTGTGTATATATATACACACACATTAATTTGTGTGTGCTTCACAGCAGTAGCTCGTAGCTTCTGTATCAGCGAAGCTACGAGCAGATTCGTTGCCATAGAAACTGACAAAAAAAATTAAAAAACACTGAAATATTTCCCACACAAAGAGCAGAACATTCAGTCTGTAGCACAGTTTTATAGGCTTAATGTTTATTTTGCGATTATTAATATGTGATTGCTGTCTTAAGAGGCGAAGACTATAAATATATCGATGAACTTGAGTAAATGGTTAGCGCCATGGCTAGCTCGCTGTTACTGTCTCTTACTCTGCAGTTGTGGAGTCACAATGTCTGGGATCATGAGCGCCCCCTGCCATGAGGCAGGAGAACTGCCTGCCTCACCTCGAATCTGTTCTCTGCCGTTTCTGATCGCTCCTCAGCACACGAAACACGTTACACATAGTTGGTGACAAAAACACTGTACACTATATACATAAGCTAAATTATGGAAAATCAGTTTATATATTAAGTGTTTTTTAACCATTTTATTGGCGACGTACAGACAGGAGGAACAGGCTCCCATAGAATGGCAGCCAGTGCAGTTAGCAAGCGACGTCTGCAGAGAAGGAGAGGCATCTACAGGAAGAGCTGAAGAAGATGAAAGAGTCGTACCAGGAACTAAACAGCAATTATCAAACTTCTTTTAAAGTCCTGGTACAATAAGCAGAGTCGTTAAAGAAGCAGCTAAGTGACAACGAAGAAGCTCATGCTGAAGTGTTGAAGATTAACCAGACACTTTATGCAGATTCAGAAGCTGAGAATGAGGCTCTTCGTCAACAACTGTCATTCCTACAAAACGCCACCAGAGAGACAGAGACGTGTCTCCAGAGCGAGCTGGACCAAGTCAAAGAGGCAAACCTGGAAATGACCAAGAAATTCAAAACAGATGTTGTAACCCTTAAGAAACGGGTGAATTCACTGGAGCGGGAGCTGAAAGACGACAAAGAATCTCATGTTGAAATGGCAAAAATCAACAAAATGTTTTAAGCAGAGCTACAGGCTGAGAACGAAAGTCTTTGTCAAAAAATGGCTTCAATGCAAGACGCTTCCATACAGGCAGAGAGATGCATTACGAAAGAGCTGGACCAAGCCAAAGACGAGAGTCTGGAAATGGTTCAGAAGTATGAAGTCGATATTTTAGCCCTTAGAGAAGAAATACAAATAATGGAGCAGGAACACAGGGATGAGAGATATCGTCATGCGGAGGTTGAGATACGTAATGGTAAGAGAGCCAAATTCCTCCACGCCGAGAAGAACATGCTACAGAAGGAACTGGATGAAGTTAAACGCAAGCTCTTTTTAAATGAAGTAGAATATAAAAAAGAGCTGGATGCATCGACAGCTGAAATTGAACGGCAACTTGCACGCAATCATCTGAAGAGCTAAAACAGAAGGATCAGGAGGTTGCTGAAGCAAAGGCTCACCTCCCAGCAAAGAAGCCATTACTGAAAAAGCTTCGACATGCTCTGGGTTTGAGGAAACCGGAAAAATGGAAGAGAAAGAAGGCTGAAGAAAATGTGTAATGCATATGATGCACAGTGGCGCAGTTGGTAGCACTGTTGCCTAGTAGCAAGAAGGTCCTGGGTTCAATTCCAGGCCTTTTTTTCTGCATGGAGTTTGCATGTTCTCCCTGTGTATGCGTGGCTTCTCTCCAGGTACTCCGGCTTCCTCCCACAGTCCAAAAACATGACTGTCAGGTTAATTGTGTGTGAGAGTGTGTGTGTGCATGATTGTTTGTCATGTTTGAAGGGGATTAAAGGATGAAGTGATGTTCTGTTAGTGGACTTCTGTGCACTAACCATAGACAAAATTAAACTTAGCTTACAGAAACTTTTGATTATTTGATTTCATTTAATTATTTGTATATATATAGTAGATTGACACTTCACGACAGACACATTCAGGTTCATTATATCTCAAAACGGTGGTTAACATCAGTCCAGCAGCTTCTGCCCCACAGTTACAAAAAGCAACAGAAAAAAGGGGGAGGAGCTGCCAGTTACTGGTTGCTACGGTAACCACCAACTGCCAAGAGCAGCAACAGAACTTAAAGCATCAATAAATGTCTGAAGAAACAACTCGTTGACTAAACAATATAGATTCAAAGAATAAATAAACACATTTTGACAAACTTCACATTTATAATGTTAAAATAAAACCCTGTTACATATATATATATTCTTATTTTGAATGTCTAACTTCTTAGGAACAGCATCTCTAAGGACATTAGCTACCTTTAAGACTTAATTCCTCATTAACATCATCCACACTGCAGAGTGTTTTATTGTTGGTTTAATGTTGGTTATCATGTTGGCTGGTCACTGGATCAAGTTCAGTCCTTTAAATACCTCAGGAAAGACTTGGAGAAGAGTCTCTCTTTTCTCATCATGTGAACCAGGTAAAAGATTTTAAAACAACTCATGTATAAAATCCATCCTCATTCTGGTGCAGTTTCACTTCTTCTAACTTCTAGTTACTCACCTATCCATGAAAAACGTTTAATTATTTATTATATGTCATCTATGGGAAGCCATCTGCAAATTAACCCCAATTTTCAATATAGTCTACATGTACAGAAACGCAGAAGAAACCATATTTCAGAACAGGTTGATATTTTTGTGTCATTTAGGAATGATTTATATTTTTACTTTTATTTCCTCTTTTTCTTCTCTAAAATCAGACCAATCTGTTTCTTTGCAACCTGATTATGTACTGAACCGTGATTTCAGGGTACTGTTACAGCCTTACTGTCTAATGTGACACCAGAGACAGTTTCATTTAAAAAACTTTGCATAAAGTTTGCTTTTCTGTTTTTTTGTGCACCAACGTTAACATTTAATTTACACGTTTATAAAGTTCCTCATCTTCTTTGTCTTTGGTCACAACCTTCAGGTTTGGTTTTGGATGCTGTGGTTTTCTCACATGGCTAATGTATTATTCCTTCAGATTTTGTTTTTCTATGGAGCCAGACTTTATGTGTTTTTTTTTTTTACCGCCAGTGCAGAAATGATCTGCGGAGCAAAGAGCCACAGCGCTTTGGAGCAGGTCTCTGGCAGCTGACAGCTGGACAGCAGGTCCACGGTGATCACTGCTGACAGCACCTCCTGCAAAACAGAAAAAACAAACAAACTGGGAATAACTTGAGTTTTTGAATATTTGAGGAAAGTTTTAGTGCATGGCATCTTCTACTCTATATATGCTTTTGCATTCAAATGCATAAAAATAAACACTCCAACAGAGATCTTCAGGTTGAAAAATGTGAAAGATTTAAAAGAAAATGTCAATTTTGAAAAATAGAGTGAGGCTAAAGCGATTAATCGGATTTACGGCAACCAATTTATTGAAATAATCGTCAACTAATTTAGTAATCAATTGTTAACTGGAGTATATTAACTCAAAAAAGGCCAATTACTGAAAGAACAGCACATTCAGAGCAGTAATTAAGTCAAAACTGTACAAAAACATACATATATTTTAAATTTAAGATAAAAAAAAAAACAACTACTTTGTCTGTAAATTTTACCCAGAACTCCTCAAGTGGGAAAGTTTTAGCTTCACCTGGTTCAAATGCTGCTAATAAAATCTCATATAACCTTTACTGTACTGATAAGTCAAGCAGAAATGGTTGAGCTTTTCACATGTTGATCTAATAAGTATATTTTTTAGCTGCAAATGATTAAGCTTCAGATAATATAAGTATTTTCTTATTTAAAAGGAATTGAATTATATACATTTTTAATGGTACAAAAAAGGCGTACATGGTTAAATGAAAAACTGCCAATTTTTTAACTGATTAATCAATAACGAATTATTAAAACTATCATTAGCTGCAGTCATACATCTGTATTCAGATCAAGTGTTAGCCAATCACACAAAATCCCAATTTATGACAATAAACAGTTAAAGCTGATTAAATGCAAAACAGAAAAATCTAATTTATACCAGGGATATTTACAGTTAAATTAGCTCAGGTGGAAAACCCACTCTGTCTAACATCAATGAGAAAACATTACATTTAAGTAGCTGCAATGTGAAAAAATGACAAAAAGACTAATTTAAACCACCAATGTGTGGTATCTCTCATTCTGCTCAGTTTCACCTTCCAGTTTCCTGCCCTCAGCTTGTGAACATCCAGGCCTTCTCTGATCATCAGCAGAAGCATGTTGAACTGACTTGTGGTATTTTTCTCCACCAGGTGGCGCAACAGGTCCTGCACTTCTGGCTGCAGCTTAGCAGCATCAGTAGATGACAACCACGGAGCTGAAAACAAGTAAAAAGTAAATTATTTTCTACTTTTTCAGATTAGCAGTTTCAGGGCTTTGTTTGGCACATTAGACCCAGTATAGGAAGCATAGGTTCTAAAGGGTCGTATGCTCCTGGATGGGTCTGCCTTCAGCCAGTAATTTAAACCCATTTATTAGGCCACATTCATTAAATAAATAAAAAAATAAAAGTTACTAAGCTTTAACATTTTTGTACTTCCATTTGGGTCTCAACTGCTTCTAAAATCAGCTCAAGCGCTTAAAAAAAACCTTTTGTGTAAAGTCACAAATCAGCAGGCACTGCCCTTTCACCTACTAACCCCAGAGAAGCCCAACCTGTTACCTAGCAACCTCAGCTGAACTCCGTCGTTACCTAGCAACCCAAACGGAACTCCAGCTAAAATCACATTATCTAAGAATTATATTATGCACAAAAAGTAGCGAGCATGTTTTGTACAGTCCACAGGTCTATCCTAACCTATTCAGGAAAGAATAATAAGTCACCTTTAGTGACTTATTAAGTATGATGACAAACTTAATTTTTTTAAAAACAAATTTTATAACACTTATGGTTAATTTTTTAACACTTTGGATGGACTAGTTTGTCGACAAATAAGCAATTTTCTGTTGGGGATCAATAAAGTACATCTCATTCTAAAGTATTACCATGAGATGAGAGTTTGTTAGTTGTAATAAAAAAAAGAGCCTTCAGTCGTTAACTTTTGTTATTCGACACAATTCTATTCATTTGAATTTACATTTGATATAAGATTTTACTGTTTGTTCCATTTACTTTTCAGGAGGTGGTCCACATTCTGGATGATCTGAAGGTAGAGCTCCTCCATCTCCTCTCCTTGCTCTCTCATCTTCTCCATTGCTTTATAAAACGCCGACAGGAAACGCAGCGAGCACACCAGGAAGTCCATGGGCCTCGGTGCCGAGCTCATTTCTTTCAGGATCTGCTGGCAGATGACCTGATAAAGGTTACCGTGTGTCAGAGTACTATTGTTCTCCAGTGATGCCACTTCACTCCGCAGCATCACCGTCACAACTTCCACGACAAAGGCTTGACCGAGAGCGCTGGCTGGCTGGGCTACTGCCTCGGAAAAGACACTTTGGGGCTTCAGAGCAGACTCCACAGTTGGTCCCAGCAAAGAAGTGACCCTACTGAGTATTTCTGTTAAAGTCTGATCTATTGCTTTGTTTCTTCCCAAATTAGACATCATTGCTTGGGAGAAGGAAGTCAGAGAAGCCAGGAGAAGATGGACAAACATGGACGCTCCAGAACTGGGCTGCTCGTTTAAGATTTCCTTACTGGTCAAGTAGGAACCAACCTGTTCCAGGTTGAGTCTAACGCTGCTATTTCTGGTTATAATCAGCTGAACTAATGATTTTATGAAGCCCTGTGCCGCGCTGACTAAATCCAGCCAATCAGAGGTGATTATGACTGCAGGTGTTCTGCAGCGCCGCAGGAGAGAAGCCAGAGCGGTCTGTAGAAGAGTCCCGCCGTGGACGAGCTTCAAAACACTCGGGAAGCCGATTCCCTCCAGCAGGCGAGTCAGAGTTCGGAGCAGCTTCCCGAAGAACAGAGCGTCCCCTCCTAATTCAGGAGGCTCTGGACGCACAGAGGTGGAGGTAAACGTGAAGAAGAGGAGGAGGAAGACGGAGGAGAGATCCTCAGAGTTCATCCCGTCTGGGTTGAGGTTGAATAAGATCTGGATCAAGTCGAGGAGCTCCTCGGTTTGCGTGTCTGTCAGCAGAACAAAAACCTCTCCAGCTTTAAAAGACGCAGAGATATCCTGAACTACAGCCTCGGCGACCAGCGGCGAGAACACAGGCTCCGATCCAGAAGGAACCGAGCCAGTTTCTTTCTCATAAACCATCACAAATGAAGGTTTATGTTTGGGTGTAAGTCCCACTCTGAGAACGCCAATGATCCTCCGAATGATGGAGCGAACTGTAGCAGAGAAGACCGACGGCAGCTCTGGGAAAACTTTGCTCAGCGCAAGCTGCGAGGAAACGGAGGAGAAACTCAGACTTCCAGGAAGCTGATCTCCGGACCGTTCCACGTCTCTGTGCATCAACGAGCCCACCAACATGTCTGCTACGTCTCTGACGTCTTCCTCGCTCATGTGGAGAACAATTAGAGGCAAGTTTGACACAACAACAAACCAGTGAGCAGCAGGGTAAGTGCTGACATTCACACCGCTTATCTGACCATCCCACACATCGTCTCCAATGGGCTCCTCCTCAAACTCCGACTTGGCTACGATAAACCGGATCGCCGTCTTTAGCAGGGCGGTGGTGCTGCTTTCACCCAGTAAGGCTCTGTCCAGTAAAACCTTCTTCATCTGCTGCAGGGTGAGGAGTTTGAGCAGCAAGCAGCTCACGGGGCTGCAGGACGGAGTCGGTAGGATCGCACCTGATATCAGTTCCTCCAGGTGGGTTAGCAGCGGAGACCCTTCAGTCCCGTCCTCAGCAGTCAGGAATGAATCCACTGACGTGTATTTGCTGCAGTGGATGTGGAAGAGAGCGTCCACTTCCACCCAGGTGTATCTGAGCAGAAGAATGGCCTCCTGGGTCTTCTGTTCCCATTTTAGTGCTTTCTTTTTATGTTTTTTTGGAACAGATTTTAAAGACATATTTAGCAGATCTTTCATCATCTCCTGCATCTCCTCCATGAAGGCTTTGCTCCGCCTGACGAGAAGAAGCGGAGACGAGTTATCGAGAGTTTTCAGGTTGAACAAAACGACATGAAGCAGCTGACAGAGGCAGCACAGCTTCAGAGACGCAGCTTCTTTCTTCTGCAGTCCATCTAGCTCTTTTTCCTCTTCGGCTAACTCCTCATTGACCAGGTTGGGTAGTAAATGGGTCCTGACGTTCTGTAACACTAACGAACAAATCTCCAGCACCTGAGAAGGCGACGAGTCCAGAAGACAAAACCTGAGAGAAGCAGATGCGCCTTCGGAGAGCAGAGGAGGGCGGCGCTGGTCCGGAGCTGGCTGGCAGATCACAGAGAGCAGCGAAGAGAAGAGATGAGGCAGCTGCCGCAGCTTAGCATAGGTCTGGAGGAGAGCGCTCACCATCAGCTGGACAGACACAAACACAGCTGTTATTCTGAGGAAAAACAAGTAGTTCATTTTCAACATTTTAGATGTAGCATAGGATGAGGATAAATCAAATTTACACTGCAAAAAACACTAAATCTTACAAAGTGTTTTTGGTCTAGTTTCTAGCGCAAATATCTCAGTACAGCTGAAGACAAAACTAACTTACAAGTAACTTTTCAGGAAGATATAGGAGCTTATTTTGAGTCAATAATTCCTTACTATTGATTTAAAAAGTACTAGTTCCACTTATAACAGCATTTTTCCCATGTTATGAGTGAAATAATCTGCTAGTGGATCTAGAACGTTTTCATCAATATTAAATAATTTTTGACTTAAAACAAGCTCACTTGTAAGTTAGTTTCGTCTTATTTCAAGACGTCTAGGACTGGATGACATGGCTGGAAAACTTATCACAATATAAGCTTCTCATATGAGTCAATATCGACAAGTATTGATTATTTTTTTGTTTTAAATATCTGAGATACTACCAAACTGTGTGACGTTTCCACAGTTATCCACAGTTTTCATTCTAAGTCGTTCTGTTTATTTTTTCTAAGCATTTAAAATTCAAGGAGGTGGAACCTTAAACTGCAGCTGCGCCAGTTACTCAGCAGGTTGTTGCTAGGTGACCAAAGAGTGAGTGAGCTAGATGTTGCTAGGTAACCAAAGAATGAGAGAGTTAGTAGATTCCACTAACATTACTTAGCTGGCCGTGAGATGTAGAGCAGCTTAAGCCTTTCCCGTGCCTGCATCTCCCAGAATACTGTGCGGTTCAATGATAGATATTGATCACGTTTCTGTCATGTTATTTATTGATATTGATTGATTGATCTCCCCTATTTGTACTACAAGTAAACAAAAAATACTGGGTAAAATTTTGTGCTTTCATTGTGAAAATACTGAGGGGTAAAAAGTTGTCAAGCTGTGATTTGGCAGATTAAAGACAAACCACGTCAGATTTGTCTAAATCAATATAAAAATACCATTGATTGTGTGTTTTTAGATGTTTATCCTAGAATGGAAGAGGGAAAACAGCCTGTAAAAAGCTCTAACCTGTCTGGCGCGTTGAACTTGTGCTTCCATGTTCTCAGCGTTTACCCAGGCTGAGGACAGCAGATGCTCCAAACCAGGCTCCAGAATCAGATGGTTGAGATTCAGCAGCACCTTTAGACACCGGTACCATGACGGTACGCTGACATTCAAAACAACAAAAGCAGTTAACCTGATATAAACATGAAAACTAAAGACGCAAAAAGTAAACCTTACACAGAAAATCCTTATTTGCCTAGTTTATATTTTCGTCTGTATCATCTGCTGAGTGTTTTTTCCAAGAGATGCAGTTATTTTCACGTTCATCCTGTTTTAATGTCTCTTCCTGTCTGGACTCCTTCCTGCTTCAGGTCTCCAGCAGAGTTCAGACAAACAGCAGAAAAGTAAGGTAAACAGGCGAGTTGATGCTGTTACACACTGTCTCGCCAAAATAAAACGCCACCACAAAATAAAAATAAAGGTCACATACACGATTATATTGTTGGACCACCTTTAGCTCTGAACACACCGCAAGTGCATTTTAGGCAATAAAATGTTTAATTATTTAAAAAAGGAAGTGAATCAGCTTATTATTTGCATATTTTAATATATTTCTAATATTGTATAAAAAGGCCTAAGCCAGTGGTGTCCAAACATTTTGTGATCAAGCTGAGATCATTCAAGAACTACAATTTTTGTTTCTTAATAAAAACTGAAAGAACAAAAACATCAGTTGTTTTAATCGCTTCAATAATGTACATTATTGTATAATATGTACAATAATGTACATATTATACAGCAAAGCAGTCAAATATTTGTAGAAAATGAATCTTTAAATCATTGTAGATTCAAATTATAATCAGGGTCTTGAACAGCGGCTGTAGTAAATAATACTGATATTTTCCAAAACCTTTTTGGGTTCTTATCCTCATTTTTTCTCTATTTTTTTTCTGATATGCAAAATAATTTGGGCAGTAATTTCTGTTTTTAGCCAGGTGTAATTAGACCTGTTGCAATAAACAATAAATCAATTAATCATATGATAAATTAAAATGAGCTCAATAATTTTCATTTTCATGATTTATTGTTTTTCTCTTTTCTCTCTTTCTACCAGAAACTAGATGACGAAAGTCTTGAGTCTGGTCCTTTTGAAGGACATTTATGTTTACAGCGACTTCATGGTTCATTTTATTTGTTGTTTTTGGTTTTCTTTATAGATATATTTAATGTGTCTTCCAGTTTGAATGTGTTCTTGCATTACTAAGCCATTACTATTATATTACTTGAAATCTTTCTCAAAACAACAATATTATCGTTCATCACAAAAACTTCTGGGACAATTTATCACCCAGTAAAGCTTATTGTGACAGACCTAAGTGTAATCAATGAAAACAAAAACATTGTCAATAAAAAATATTTTCTCTTGTACCTAAAAAATTGTTTGAAAACATTTTATTTTTCTGTAAAGAATTCCTCCCAGGGCCAAACAAGGCCATTCATAGGGCCACAAATGGCCCTCATGCCACACTTTGGACATCCCTAGATTAAGTGCTTAACTTCAATTTTTCCCCATTAGTCTTCAGAATAGGCAATAAATTAATCAATCGCTAAAATAATCATTAGTTGGAGCCGTACACCTGTATTACAAATAAGTGAAAAAACCCCAACAACTTTATAAACTATTAAAATGAGATGTTACCTCGGCTGAGCTTCATTCAGGAGTGTTTGGGCCACGGTTCTGTAGAACCTGAGCTGGACTTCCCCGTGTCGTATCCTGTCTGCGGCTATGTTGTAGATGTCTGCGGACAGAGCCTGGCTCAGCAGCGACTCGGCGGCCTGCAGGGCCTGGCTCCAGCTCTGTGGGGAACCTGGAGGACATTTCTGCTCAGCGGAGCCTCCATGAAGCTGAAGATCTAACATCGGGACCAGTCTCGCTAAAAAATAGAAACACAACATCCTCCGCTCCTCGTCACTTTCTCCTTTTCCTTTCCCGTAGCTTTCCAGAAAGAACCTGAACATCAGAGACGAAGCGTCGGACTTCACCGAGTAGCGCAGAGTCGGCTCGCAGTAATCCTGAGCGTCCAGTTTGGAAAGCAAAGCGGCGACAGGCTTAAGAGCACCCTTCGTCCCACCTGAACCACGTTTCCCAGAATCCTCTTTGGCTGGGAGGAGCTCCGCCTTGTAGGACGCCATTTGCTCGGAGGGGAACAGAGCCAACTGGAGGATGGAGTTGATCTTGAGGCGGACATCTTTGCGCAGCTGCTGCCAGACATGAAGCTGTGTGTAAGGAGCAAAATCCTGAGAAGTCAGCAAGAATCTGAGCAAAACTAAAGGTTGGACCAGCTGGTTGGTAACCAGGGAGAAGACTCTGTTTGGGTTGGCTTGTTGTCGCTGCACTGATAAATAACAAACCAGCACCTGAAGCAAGACTTCAAACAGATTAGAAGAGGGTTTGTCTTTCTTAGACTCCTCAGTGATCATTGGTTCCACCTGTAGTTGCTCAGTTTCAGCATCTTTCTGTCGTTCTGTGTGCGACTGCGTCTGAATCACATGGCAGGCCAACAGGCAGAACTTGGCCAGCAGGCTGACCATCAGTTCATACTTTGTGGTAAATACAGATGAAAGGGCAGAAGAAGACAGAATCCCCCGACACACGCTCAGTATGGTGGGCAGAGACACCGGTGGGCGGCCGTGTGTGCAGTCCTGCAGGAGGTCGAGCAGCAGCTGGAGGAAACAGAAAAACTTTGAATTAAAGTTGCAATATGTAACTTTTATTAAAAATATTTATATTTTTACATATTTGTTAAGACTGTAACTATGTCATGATAATCTATAAAAAAAAAAATTGAGCTAATCTGTCTTCTTCCAGAGCTAACTAGAAACAACCAATCAGAGCAGGGAGGCGGGTCCTAGCGCTGTCAATCATGTCCATGTGTGTGCCACAACATTCTCTGTATCTTACAGAGAATGTTGTGAATGCTAAAGCTAGTTAGCCACCGATAAAGGCAAATAAACATTTTTCTGTAACAGTGAGTCGTTTCTCCACCATTAGCACATTTAGCAGCGCATTTATGAGCTTGATTCGCAGCACTAAGACCCTCCTCCTGTTTTTGATTGGTTGTTTTTGACCGGGAGCGGTGCATTTCTACACACAGCTATAGTAGCACAGGGAGGAGGTGAAGGAGATCGATCTTTTCACAGATTATCTGTCTCATAACATACAGTCACAACAACATGGTGAAAGTTAATAAACATATATATATATATATATAAAACAGATTTTTAAAAGTTTTGATGCTCTAATGCATCAAAATTAAACTGTAAATTGCTAAATGCTAACAGTAAATGCAGTAAGCCTTGGTGTTTGAACTGAACCGCTTACACACCAGCGCCATGTTGTGCCTCAAAGTCACTGCCTTCCCCTCCTTGATGAAGGAATGCAGCTTCCTGCTGTGAACTACTTCATCCAGGTAGCACCACAAGCCTTCCAGGACGTCCTGGGAGAACTCCACCTTCTTACTGTGCCAGATTGTCAGGGCGTGGGTGCACCAGTCCAACAAAACCTGCATGCAAAACAAGTCCAAATGAAGAAACATGAAAAAACAGGAGAATGTTGTGGATGCTAAAGCTAGTTAGCTTATGATCTAAGCTAAAGCTACATCCTATATTCATTCATAAGAATATTAAGAAATTAGAGTTTAATCAGGGTTCATACGCTTTTCCCACAGTTTAAATTCAAACATTTTCAAAGGAAGTTCTTAAACTTTGTACATAAAAACAATACAAATGATCTAAAAATTGTTTATTTTCACTATTTTGATATTTAATACTGTTATTAATAAGTTTATGGTCGTATCTATTCTATAGGAGAGACAAGATAAACTAAAATATAACATAATTTTATGTTTTGAATTGTCTCTCTCTTATACACCTGACTGATCCGAGAACAAAACACTAATCTAACAAAAAAAAATCCACAATTTCATTAACTTTAACGTATACAGTATAATCAGTAAGTGAGACATTGAGAACAATAAATATTCATTACATTGAAACAATCCAAATTGTGCTAAGGTAAATGACATTAAAGCTTGAATTAAATGCAAAAATACATTTATTGTTTTTAGAGATAAAAAATCTCTTTCTGGGGTGTGCTGTGGTGGCGTAGGGGTTAGCACGACCCACATTTGGAGGCCTTGAGTCCTCGACGCGGCCGTGGTGGGTTCGACTCCTGGACCCGACGACATTTACTGCATGTCTTCCCCCCTCTCCTTACCCCCTTCCTGTCAGCCTAGTGTCAAATAAGGGACACTAGAGCCCACAAAAAGACCCCTGGTGGGAAAAAAAAATCTAAAAAAATCTCTCTCTAAAAAATGTGCTCACTAAAGTTTCTGGTATTTAGGAAACAGAAATAATTTAGGTAATTCTAGATGACCTGAAACAGGAAAGGTTTGGGTAGTCTGATTGAACTTTAAACTGTGATTAAATATGACCACATTGATTCAACTGATTAAAAATGACCACATTGATTCAATTGATTAAAAATGACCACATTAATTTAACTGATTAAAAATGACCACATTAATTCAACTGATTAAAAATGACCACATTGATTCAACTGATTAAAAATGACCACATTGATTCAACTGATTAAAAATGACCACATTGATTCAACTGATTAAAAATGACCATATTGATTCAACTGATTAAAAATGACCATATTGATTCAACTGATTAAAAATGACCATATTGATTCAACTGATTAAAAATGACCATATTGATTCAACTGATTAAAAATGACCATATTGATTCAACTGATTAAAAATGACCATATTGATTCAACTGATTAAAAATGACCACATTGATTCAACTGATTAAAAATGACCACATTGATTCAACTGATTAAAAATGAC
>CAEFZY010018384.1:0-31064 GCA_903066815.1 Brachyrhaphis roseni | reverse complement strand
TTTCAGGCTGAATACAGAAATGATTCCATGGAAATAATACAGGAGGCTCGTTTACCTTCTTCTTTAGGCTGAAGAAGATGATCCAGAGTGAAGTGAAGGCTGCAAACTTTGCTGTGCGGCGTTAGCTTTAACTGGTAGTGACGAATATTTACAACCACCGTCTAATTAATTCAGAACCGCTTGGAAATCCATGAAAACTTAAAAGCCCATTATATTAGGAAGACAACAAAGTGCATAGTATTGCTTTATTTGTGTCTGAAATACGACTTAGTCTTTTCTAGCTGTCATAGTAAATCAAAGCGGAAACAAGAAGGCTGCATTTGCACATGCGGATGTGACGTCAGCGCGGAAGCGCAAAGATATGGAGCAAAAATGGTCTTAAAATACTTGTGTTTGTGACTGTTTTCTCTCCATAGTTTTTCTGCTAGGCTACAGGGCATCTGTAGTAAAACACTTTATTGTGAAAATAATGGAAGATGAAAGAAAAAAACACCTTCTTGAACATTAGGTGGAATTTCTGGAGAAATTCAATGCCAGGGCCTTGGAAAAAATTACTAGATTTTTCCATAATAATGAATGATGACATACAATGTTAGCAGACTATAAACAAATAAAAATGGAATGGAGTGTTGATGACTGAAAGCTGTTGTGATTTTATCAAAAATGACCCTTATTTTGAAGAAGACGATAAACTGCTGCATCTCCTACATGTTCCTCTCCGGCTCCGGTTGTTGAGCTGCACTCACCAACTAAGGAACTAAGGAAAGAAAACTGATTTCAAAATTAAGTTAGGGTGTCAGATCCTTCTGATGTGTAAGTAAAGATGCAACATAACCCCTTCTCTGTCATGTTTCATGTTTCTGTCAGAACACCTGACAGGTGACCTTGATATGTGGAAGTCAGTTTGAGGGTCTGAGAGACGGTTGGAATAATTCTACTACCTACTAACTGAACAGGGATTGACAAAGTCACCACAAGCATTCACTGTACGGATAATTTATTCTTGTTTTTCGTTGCCAATAAATGAATGAGAGACATATTTATTTTGAGACATTTATTTTAATTTGGCAGTTACCTATTCTGGCCAGCAGATGGTAGTGTGCACTCATTATTACACTTGTATGGATGGAAAGTGTAATAAAGTGGGATTTTATTTCTTTTCCTGCTTACAATAATCCACAGGAACTTGTCAGTTATATTTTGTCCACTGATAGAAAAAAAAAACATCGGGAAAATCAGTCAAACAGATTCCATCAGCTGGTTTACAGTGATGAAGTCTCTTAATGTGTAAGACTGACTGCAGGGTAAACAGATTTTGAATAATTTCATTTATTATCTGTTGATATGAGGATGTTTCGTTTATTATAAGTGAATTTTTTAATTATGTCTGTTTTTTGCATAGCTTTATGAATGTGCTTTAATGCATCAGGATGGGTTTTTTTCTATCTTTAACACTAAAAGCTTACAGTTTCACCACTGATACGAACCTAGTTTATGTTTTAAGACTTAATTTGATTTATTGCTTATTGTAAAATAGCAACAAAATTTTTTTTATTTTTAACAAACATTTCCGTCATACTTTCTATTACAAATGTGTTCAAAACTTTGTCAATATTCAGCTAATATCGAAAAACACAATTTCGCATGTGTTGTGTTTCCATTAAATAAGAAATGCAATTAAAATCACATGTGAATAAGTTTGTTGAAGCGATGAGTCATTAAAAAGCACATGGCGTCGTCTAACTACTTCCTGTTGTCTTCTTCGCCTTTGTGCCAAAGGCAACATCAGGTTGTTAATCATGTGATGCGAAAATTGTTTCCTTTGTAGTTTTCCAAAATACAACAATTTTGATACGGTCAAAATAATAAAAACCTTAATGTAGCAAGAAAAGAAATTATTAAAGGACAGGAGTTTTCTCAAAATTGGTTTGTTACCATTGAGCAAATTTCTTTTTGTAATTTCAATCTGTGCAGTTATTTGATCAATGGAAACTCTACTACCGTTGCTGAAAGTATAGGGCTACCTCTCCTAATCACTGGAATTAGGTGTTTCAACCACTTTAACAGCTAACGGTGTAAAAATTTCTTCAGTCATGCAAGTAGACAGATTCAACAAGCATAAGAGATTAGGTCACTCTCATCACCTCGGTACAGTAAGTCCTTTCCTTACATTTCTGTTTTTCCAGCAATGTAAATGCAAACAGGAACAGCAGCTGCTCAGTGACTGGAGAGCAGCTTGTGATAGCATGCCTTCAGTCATTAGCAATAGACTCCAAACTTTATTGTCATTAGCTAAAAAGCAGAGGAGACCCATTTTTTCAGATTTTGGACTTTTGTTAGGCCTGTCATTAGCTGCGGCTAAGCGAAGGGTTTTTTATGTCAATGGCAATGGTACGTTTATTTTCCCCAACTGGGAATTGATTTTCAATATGTCCACAGGTCCAAAAACATACATTTCATAGCTCATGCAGTGTGCGGGTAAAACACTCTGCTTTATCACCCAGTCACCGACCACACTGGTGAAAACAAGCTTTGTTGTGGTTTAAACCTGGGGGAGATATTTACCTGTGTAAACATGAACTGTACATAAACTACAGGTATTACCTGGAACTGCTCCACTGACCTAGAACTTGTAACAAATAAATTCAGGCCCATATGCCTCCCAACAGAGCTAACTTTAGTGCTGTTTACTGTATTGTATCTTATTATATCGATGGATAGTTCTCTGATTGAGTCAGCGATTTTAATTGAATCAAGACTCCATCTGACATCACTGAAATAATAAACATTTTTTATTTGTGTGTGATCGTCACCATTTGGATTGTGTGTGTTTCTTAAAACTCACACCAATGGCTGATTCTTTTAGTTCTTAGGCTTTGCTCTCTTTGGAATACTTAGCTTCACAGTCTCAAGTGTGACCTGATTGATGGACTCACATATAAATGTTTGTGACATCACCAAGTGGACTGTGGACTTTAGATATGTTGATAGGTCATCATACTCGAGGTTATGAACAAAACTTTTAATTTTTCCTTCTTTTCTTTCCAGGTACTCCACCTAAGCCGATGCAAAATGGCTCTTTTTTCATTTAGTTTGCTAACCAAATGAGGCACAGACATATTTGTTCAGGCTTATTTGTTCAAGGCGTTGCGTCACAGAGACAAATTCACCAACCCAGTCAAATTGGCCAGCAGACGCATAAGAGTCTCAAGATTTCCTGCTGCTTTTGTTTCTTATGATAATTTTAAAAAAATTCATTCATCATTGCTTTATGCGTTGTTGTTGACGTTTCATCACTCTTGCACAAAGCAAAGAAATGACCAAAAAAATGCTTTTACATCGATTATCCATTGTTATTTCAAGATACATTTAGGTCGCCATAAATGCCTTCCTTATATCAGAAATATATAAAGAAAAATAATAAGCAAAATTTTAAAAAATGACTTCCCATCTCAACTAATGGGAAAATAATCAAGGCTCATTTGAGTAAACAATTTAGTGAGCAAACTGATTACTGAATTCTTTTTATCTCATCATTATATCTATAGTAACACATTTTAAGTGTTTATTCCTATTACTTAGATTATTCAGTCTTGCAGCTAAACAAAACCTACAATTTTGATTCTCAGAAGATTAAAATTACATAAAATCTGAATGACTAAAACTGATATGTGGGCCTCTTAAAAACATTTCTTTGCACTGAACAGCACATTGAAAGTCGTTCATTATCCCAATTTCTTAATCACATCTTTTGCAAAATTTGCTTTCTTTCAGTTTAACTTCCCATCAATGCTCAAAAAAATGCTTTTAAGGAAAAAAATGCTCAAGCCTTTTTTTTCTATACACTGAGCACCAGCTGGCTTACTGAGAAAAGGCCTATAGAGTGAAATCACTTACACTTTAACCTATTGTTCTGAATTATTACTTTTTTTATGCTCTATAGTCAAGTTGCCTCGCTTGATTCATTTTAGGTTGTTTGTTCATGTAGATTTTTTTATTTGTATTTTTTGTTTGTTTGTTTAGTTCTGTTGGTTTTTCTGTATGTGTTGTGAATACCTAATGTATAAAATACGTGTACATTATGAGGTTGAAGGTGTATGTTCATATAAAAAAACAACTTTTCATCAAAGTACTTGTGCACAGCAATTTCTGACCAGTGCTAATATTAATGATGATAATAATAATATTAATATTAGTAAACAGAATAATAAATTTCATTCATAATTACTTTTATTTCTCCAGCTGATATCTCAAAGGGCTCATTGATACTAGTTGGTAGCTGCGGCTGACAGAAGCAAGGCGGCCATGTTTGCACCGTCGAACCCGAAGAAACTATTCTGTAACACTACTCCATACTCTCACTACCTGTCAGCTGCTTTGCATGTGTTTTTATTTCCCTTACTGCTATATCAATGTTGTGACATGTCTGACACTTTGGTTACGTGTGATGTAATATTTAAGGTTTAGGCTGAGTTAAAAAACAAATCACGTTTTTTTTTGCAGAATTTATATTTGGGAACTTAAAAAATAAAGTTTACATTTGCATCGTATTTTAGATCATGTCACGTTTAAATACAAATTTAAATGTATCGTTTCGAATTAGCAGTGAGAGGAACCCTGGTTTTCTTTCTTTTCTTTTGTTTTACGTGGGGGTGGGGAGGCTGTGAGCTGGGGCCAACGCTGTCATACAAAATGATTTACCTCTAATCCCTCAATTTCCGACAGTCGTTTGTTTAGCAGGCATGACAGGAAAATGTCTTTTCTGGAACCATGAGCAGCAAATCCCATGCAAATGGTTATTTGCTGCACCTTTTTTTTCTTCTTTTTTTTTTTTAGGTGTCTTGTCTTCAGTACCTCCAGTTTATTTCATAGATGATGGTTACTGACATACCAGGACAGATTAGCTTTGCTAAAAGGCTGTCTGACGATGGCATCCTAATTCTGTGATTGACTTTATGAGATCAGACTGGATCCAACATCAAGCTGGGCAGACCATCCATGGAAAAGTAATCTGTGTTTGGATTAACTTTAACTGTTTGGATTATTTGTGTTTGGGTGTGAGTGTGACAAATCTTTGTCCATATTCCGCTAAAGTCAAACAAACATTATTTCGCAGTTGTGGTGTTTCCATTAAATAAGAAACAATTAAAATCACGCGATAGATAAGTTATTAAAAAATCATACAGCTCTGTGATCCTCCAACCACTTTCTGTCGTCTTCTTCTTCGTGGTTTGCGCCAGCGGCATCATCCAGTTGATGATCATGTGACTCGTTTGACGGGAAAATATGTGTTTTTGTTGCAGTTTTGATAAAACCCACCAAAACATTTGATCAAAAAAAATTTAATTTTATGGATTGCTTTGTTTCCATTAATTCATTTTTGATTCGTCAAACTGGGCAATTTATGGTAAATGAAAGTCAGTAAATGGTCATTTTATGCATCATAAACCTCCGCTGCCCTTAACACAAACTCCACAGAACAAGAAACGGTAACCTTGAACGATTCCAGTGGTGTTGGTTTCATTTGACTTGAGCCTATTGTCACCAGAGGTTACTCTGTAGGTCAACACATCACGCTTCTTTTATCTAACTACTGATAAATTTATCGGCCTCCTTGCAACTAAGGGACTCCTGCTTGTAAGAGCTCAAACACTATCGTCGTTTGTGCCGCCATGCAAATCCCCAGCAGGCGCTGCTTGTTTGCCAACCTGAAGTTGAGCAGAGAATCATAAAGACCAGAAGCTGATAAATAATTTGTCAACGACAGCAACTTTTTCAAAGTTGAATTCCGATTCTGCCGCCAACCAGACTCGATTGTGAGCACAGGATGTAAAGGCTCAGTGTGTCGGGTCGGTGTTGTTCTTTGGGGCCATATGGCGTGACTTAAATAGGAACATTGAAATGAGGAGGTAAATCATGAGAAAATGCAAAAACATCATTTGCACAAGATTCCCTATGTGTGTCTTTGCTCTTATAATGTTTCTTCCCAACAGAAATGGGATTCATTTAAATGCTGTCTTGAGCGTACTGCACTGTTGAGCTCTGATTTCACTATGATTATGATCAGTGATTATTTTGCTGCCCTGTTTTTTGAGAATTGGGTGAAATATTATTATTATACAGGGTGGATCATAAGTTTCCATACATAGAAAAAATAAACATTTTATATTGGACAACCATTTCTTTATTTTTGTGGGACTTTGTGGTTGATCTGCAACATTTACAGCTTTCTAAAACTTGCAAATAAGTTTTGCCACAGTGTCTTGTGTGAGGCTCGTTCCATGTTTTCTGTTAAAGTTTCGTGCAACCATGCAACTGCTTCCTGATCGGTGTAATTTTAATTCATTGCTCTTTTGTGAAATGCATCTTGGGTATCTGAAATATTAAAGAAATATACATTTTACATTCTCCTATGTATGGAAACTTATGGCCCATCCTGTATAAAAATATTGGTAAAAGAAGGTGTTAGATCATAAAAATACCAAAATGTAACTTCATGGCCTATGAGCAAAACGTTCAGAGTGGAGAAATCTGAACATGATATTGGAGTGTTAAACCATCCAATGGTGTCAGAATCCCAACATGTTCCCAAAAACATGTCTGTATCCAATTATCAATTCCATTTCAATTAATATGATTGCAATGATGTTTGTTCTTTATCTCCTACAGATGACAGACTAATGAGTATAATTTATTTGTTTTACATTTAAAAATGCATTTTGATTTCATTGTTGTCCACTGGAAAAATCTACAGAGAAAAAAAAAGAAAACTTACACATGAAATTAATTTTAAGCATTGATATGGATTGAACTGATATTTAAAGTTTTTCTTTTAAAGTAGTGGCATTTCTAAATGAACTTGAGACATCTATTGTGTTCAGAGTCAATTCAACCCACACCATAACAGGAGGGTTAAATAAAGCACGTTAATGTGTTAGAATGGACCAGTCAAAGTTCAGACATGAATCATCACAGATGTTTTCCATCATGATCTGGTCCAAATTCAGCTGTTTCCTTGGTACAGACACATGGGACTTTTTTTTACACAGTATTGCTTAGAATGACAGAACACTGGCTGTGTCTTCAGTAGCCATTAAATTGCACAAATTGAAATTACAAAAATAAAATTGCTTAATGGAAACACAGCAGCTTCTGATTGGTTGACACATAACGAGGCCATGGCTGAATTAAGATTAAGTGTCATTTACATCCATCCCTGCCATGATTTTTAATGACTTATTGTGTGAACAAACTCATTCGTGTGTGATTTCAATGTAATTATTTATTTAGTGAAAACAAAGCCATTGCAAAATTGTGTTTTTTAGATGTTAGAACATAGGCAAAGATTTGATTAACATTATGTTCAGTTTGCAAAACAATTTCACAATTTGTCTCCAACTTCACGATTGCACAATGCTAAGTCACATCCATTTTCTTACACCCTTGTCCCTAATGGGGTCGGGAGGTGCTGGTGCCTATCTCCAGCTAATGTTCCGGGAGAGAGGTGGGGTCACCCTGGACATGTCGCCAGTCTGTCGCAGGGCAACATAGAGACAAACAGGAAAAACAACCATGCACACACACACCTAGGGAGAATTTAGAGAGACCAATTAACCTGACAGTCATGTTTTTGAACTGTGGGAGGAAGCCGGAGAACCCGGAGAGAACCCAGCATGCACAGGGAGAACATGCAAACTCTGTGCAGAAAGACCCCGGGCCGGAAATCGAACCCAGGATCTTCTTGCTGCAAGGCAACAGAGCTACCAACTGCACCGCTGTGCAGCCCGCTAAGTCACATACAACCCCAATAAAAAAATAATAATAATAATAAAAAACATTCAAATTTGTGTTTTTATTTTCTTTAACATGGAGAAAACCTTTTCAGAAAATGGAAAAATGTAGGAAAATGTGTTTTTCTCTCTCTCTGTTTTGATAACAAGACATCATGAGGCCATCTTAAGAAACGAACCTCAGAGTAACCCCAAGACGAGTGGCCGCTCCGTGATGTCCTGAAGGACACGGCTTGATTTGGTAGACAAATGTCCATGGAAAACCTGAAGACGTGGGTCCTGCCCTGAGCAGCCTGGCTGGACTGGAGACGAGCCATGGATGCAAATGAGCTGCCAACAGAAAGCTGTGTCAAAAGAACATCCAACTCCCCCACCCCTCCCAAAAAAACAGCATCACCCTGCTCAGCATAAGCCAGTGTTGGAGACAAATGTGCACACTTACTGGGATTCTGATCGCTGGTCAGCTGCTGGTAGATATGGGAATGAATCTTTACTTGGTTAGCTAAAGTCAGAACATTTCATACCTTGGTTTTCTGTGAGACAGTGGGAGCAAACAAAGGTAAGAGTTGCTTTAGATTGATTTGAATGACTTTGTGGCATTTTTCACATTTTTTTTTTAGAAATCTGAGTGAACATTCAATTTAATATGCATAGCAATATTAAAACTCATTTTTATGCTTGATCACTTGTCCAAGTTGTTTAATGAACATTTAATTTGGTGTAATGCACTTTGACCTGTAGAAGCTAATGTCCTTTATTTTTTTTCTCAAATAACTGGGATAAACATATCATATCATGTTCTGAGAGCATAGATTTATATGAATATTTTTTTTGCTTGTTTTATAGAGGATATGATTTACTGTGCTTGTTTTTAAGCTTTTTTTTAATAACTGAAGAAGTGATGTCACACACACATAAAAAAACAAACTCCAACTTGTGCCATCGAGCAGATTTCAGAAACAATGAGCCGCAGGAAGTCATCACCCAACAGGAAAATGTTGTGGGTTAAGGGATGCGCTGCGTTTACAGACGTTTTACTGTGCTGGTTTTTTACAGCTGCTTCTGCGGGCAGAATTTAGCAGTTTCCTGTATCACAAGAAGAAAAAAAAACAAAAAAAAACACCCATTTACTGACAGTCATAGCTCTGATGCAAAGTAATGCAAACGTGTTTGCTTAGGAAAATACTCACCATGCAACCTTCAGTAGAAAAAAAAAAACAAAAAACAGATTGCTGCTGATAAGCTGTGTAAAAAAATGTTTGGGGAGAAAGAAGTTAAACGTAAACCAGCACAATTATGTTTTTTTAAAACAGTTTTGAAAGCAGAAAATCTTCTGCATTTATCTATGCTTATGTTATAGAGACATTTTAAAACATAGCATTTATTTTAATGAGGATTTACACAATGACTTAAAAAATCACAAGGCACAAATATATGCTTTTGACAGCAATTTATAATGCAAATGATTTTAGTAATGCTTTTTATTTGTGATAGCTTCTATAAAGTGACACACAAGTTTCCTCCTTAACAGAAAGTACAATTTGAGATAATGCTGTATCAGAGGAAGGGCTAAAAGAAATAATAGGTGTATTATTATGATTGTGTTATTTGTTTTTATGACATTTGCAACTTGATTTTTGGGCCCCTAGGAAACATGAACAGAACTGTAACTTTAAAAAAGAAGTTACAGTTCTACTTGGGATCCTTTGTCTACTATGGCAAGGTAGCAACTCAGTTTAGGTTATTTTATTAATATGTTTTTAACTAAATGGGTTAATTTAAACAATATGTATCCAAGGGGGGTAAAAAACCTGAAAAATCATCTTAATTTCTCTGAAACTCTAAAGACTGCAACAAAAAACAGACACCAAGCAATAAATGAAATTGCTACATAGTGTGTTCAAACCATCAGTGAATGGGAGGGGGAAAAAAGTAGAATAACGGATTTTTTTTAAGGCATGTGAGAGAGTGGAAGCAGGGTTTATAAATTTAAAATTGAAAAAATACTAAATCTACAGAATGACCCAGGTGGGTTAAGCAGAGGTCAGATTTTTTTTTTATTCACATTTTTTCATTAATATTTTGAGACTTTGACTCTTTGGTTGTAGAGAAGATCAGCTTTTAGTCATTATGTATTTCATATTTGCTCATTTGAATGTGGTTTCACCTGCTCCTCTGGCTGCAGTCAGGAAAGGAAAATACAACATGAGATCTGCACCGTTCTTTATTTTTATTGGAAAACCCCACACATATAATTCCAATGCACCTAGACTTGTCAGAGTAACTTTGAAGTAACACTGAAGTTGAGGCTATTTTTGAAAATTATTAGTAATTCTCAGTACTGGGATATTTCAGGAGAATGTCTTTATTGTCTTTGTGAATGCCAATGTAGTCGGTTACATATGTATGTTCTTGAACAAACCACAGTGTTTAACAGGACAGGAAGAGTCCTCATTGAAAATGATCTTTGAACATCTTTATAATCTTTTGTCTTTCTTTTCCCATCAGAAGAGAAATGTGGACCAAACATTTTCTTTGTCTGGTTGGCGCTCTGTGCATGTGCCAGGTAGAGACAACCTTCCTTCTCAAACTTGATATTTGTACAGCCTGCACTATTTTGCTCATGAAAACAATGTAACCTCAAGTCAATTTGACACAGATGCTAATTGTGGCATTTTCTTATTTTTTTCCTTTGTAGGTTTTTTCACAAGGTGAGAGAGTTGACGGCACAGTGGAGACACATTTTTCACAAACACTACAACTCAAGACCTCTTTCTTTCTGTTATGTCATTCCAAGTAGAATAGACTGTCGATCTGTTCTGTTAATCAGGACAGTACATTGTATTCTACCTGTGCTTGTCAACTCATCTTCTTCCTCTTTTATCAAGACATCTATGTTGCGGAGGTGATGGTGGAGAGCAACGTCACGCTGACGTCTGAGAGCATCCTGAAGAGTTGGAACTCATCCGTTCCCCTCAGTGTGAGTGGTAACGACGTGATAATCTCCAGCAGCGAGCTGGTCGCAGGTATTCTATCTGAACAATGCTTTCCCCTCTGAGTTGTTCCAGAATGAAGTCAGTGGACAGACAGGAGCTTGTTGAACTACTGGTTTAGGAAAGTAGTGTCTGTTTGGAGTAAAAAACTGTTTTTTTTATTTATTTTATTTTATCTTTGTTAAAAATGCTAACAAAAACTTGTTATGAACTTTTCCATTTATTTGTCCGTTGGACTGAATATTAAAGGTGCAAAATCCAGATGGCGGTGCAGTCCTCATTGGGCGGCACGTTAAAGTGGGTCACACTTTGTTCAGGAACTCCTGCTGCATTCAGCCACGTTTGTAGCATTAATGCCCCCGAGAGTATCTAAGTGTTTTTGTGATCGTGATTCTGAGAATTTCAAGCGGAAGCAGAAACTGTTCCAATTCTCGTCAAACAAGTCAAGTCAAATTTATTGGTACAGCACATTTCTGCAACAAGGAAGTTCAAAGTGATTGACTTGATAAAAACACAGCACAACAAACAGAAGAGACCATTTTCAGTTTGCACCGGCAAACTGAAAAGCTTCAATCCAAAGAAGGTTTCTTATTAATCAAAGGCAATTTTCCAAACAGACAGGGTTTCATTTTAAAGCACATGTGTCAAACTCAAGGCAAATATGGTGGGCCAAATACAGCCCGCCGTAGCTTTTTATGTGGCCCTCTAGATTCTAGACTAAACATTAAGCGAGCTTAAATATTATGCTATCAATCAAATGAATGCAATTTTTATCTGTTTGCTGACAAATTATGTCAATCAGTCCCTCTAGGTTCTTGAGAATTATTCTTACTTGAACTGAACAGCTGTCTAGGCCTTAGTTGAGGTCATATAGTCCATGATCTACACAGATAGTAATAAAAAGTTGAATTTACTGTCATAAATGAGGGCAAATATTTCTAAATTAGTATAATAAACGCTTTGATTTTTATTACAAAAATGATGAAAAAGAATCAAAATCCTGGAGGGACTGAAAAGACGATCAATAATGTTATTTAATTGTAAGAATTTATTGTTTTTTTTAACAGTTTGTGAACAGGTTTTGTCAATACATTCGGCACAACCAGCCCTTTAAGAACAATCGTGATCCTGATTTGGCCCAAAACAATTTAAAGGAACTTTTGGCATTTTTTCACTTTATTCTTTGCTTTTTGAATCTATGAATCTTTCAA
Organism: Brachyrhaphis roseni; assembly: GCA_903066815.1. Classification (NCBI taxonomy): domain Eukaryota; kingdom Metazoa; phylum Chordata; class Actinopteri; order Cyprinodontiformes; family Poeciliidae; genus Brachyrhaphis; species Brachyrhaphis roseni. The sequence continues at coordinate 19,070 of CAEFZY010018384.1, read as the reverse complement.
TTTTGCCAATATTTGCTTTGGACTGGAAGTACTATTTCAAGTTTTTGCTTTTTTTTATTATTATTAAATTGTACTTTTGTTAAAGTGTGAACAATGCAGGACTTTATCAAATTACTCAAACCTTGTCTCAAACGATTTTACAATGTGCCCTAAGCTAATGTTCTCGTACCTTTGGTAACAGAAATCTATTTTCTGTGTGACTCTCTAGAATGTCTGGTTGTTGGAGAAGAATACAGCTGCAACTGCTCTAAAGGCTACGCTTGGAGTAACGAGGTCTGCTACAATTACAGCTGCTGCACTGAAGCTCCATGTCTGAAAAACGTGTCCCAGGCTACATCCATCTGCGTTGAGAAATTCAGTGGTAAGGGCCCGCCAAAGTCTTTCTGACAGTTTTTGAAAATTGGCCAGCTACCTAGGAGGTTTAAAAGATTTGAACTGCGCTACCTTTTGCACATGCTTTGATTTTGCACCAAAACTTTTTTTTCTTCACATTTTTGTAATTTGTTGGAAGTTACCATCAATGGATTCGTACAGCTTTCTTCAGGGACCTGGACTTCTGCGCAAACCACGAAGGTATGCGTCGCTCTTGTCTCAGAAGAGGTTTATTCTACATTCAGCTAAGTGCTAGAACTACTCTCTTCTCTGTTTTAAGCTTGGAGATGGGCTGAAGATGATAAATGGCGTGGGATCCGTGAACATAATTGGGCCGAGGTTTGGACTCTGCAAACATCACCTGGATGTTGTCGTTTGGATGACAAATACAACACAACCAATATTACCAGATATTTTTTTCCAAAGTCAAGGAAAAAAAATATTACAGAGTCTACAATGTAGTAGGCTCTGTAATGACTGCACAGTCTACTACACACTTTTACGACTCAGATTTGCAGATCCATCTTTCCACATCTATAACTAACTCCAAAATTTATAAGCTTGTTACAAACTAATTGCAGATAATTTCACTGTGCTCACGTTTAAATATAGAATTTTGCAACCACAAAAAAAAAAAAAAAAAAAAAAAAAAAACCCAGACAAAAGGAAAGGAACCAAGGATTGGAGAAAAACAGAAGAAATGATGGCAGGGAGGGAAGGCAATGGTTTATGAAAGGGAGTGCAGATATGAATAAGTAAAGACAAAAAGGACAACAGAAGGAAGGAAGGAAGCAAGGAAGATATAAATATAAATAATTATACTGACTATGTGCTAACAACGCACTTGTAAGCTCTATGTGCCTTGAAGTTGTGCCAGAAATTGTCGGTTCTCTGCCAAAAAACAAACTGTTTCCATTGACAAACATGTTTATTTTATCCATTGTATTTTCCAAATCCTCTGCAGACCGTTAGCACCGGCTTTGGCTGACTTTGAGATGAATGTCTATGTCAGATTAGACCTGCCTAAGCTTCAACAGATTCTGAGTGGTCTGGCTGTCAACCTATCATCGGCCCCAATTTACGTCGACACCAAACGTCAGTAAATCTCACTGTTTCATTTTCATATTTCATGTTTTGTGTGATGTCACTTTTAGGCCTTGTACACACATAGGCATGTCTTCATAAAAAAAACCTAAAAAATTTCCTGCATCGGTTACAGGAAAATGCTTTCATCCATGTGAATAAATCCAGCCCTTAGCATTATTTTGAACATGCCAAACCCATAGGGGGCAGTGCTCAGCACAAAGCTAAAACCTGTGTCAGCCAATCAGATTGCTTCAAAACATACAAGACTTCCTGTTAGGAATTGACCATGGTGCCAGGATGTTTGTTTGTGTGGAAAGATATGTAGGTTAAAGTACTTTTAAACAGTAGTTTAAAACTACTATAACAATATTTCAGTTTTGCTAACTGAAATATAAAGTTAACAAAACACGAGATAGTGTTAATTGAGAATCATGTCAAAGCAAGTATGTGGACTTATTGACTCCATTACTTGTTGCAGACTATAATGTGGACTAGGCCAAAGTGTGAAAATGATTTCTAGCATGTGTGGTTATTTTGAAAGTGCCCATCTCAACTGATTAACTATGTCTGTAATTATTTTCTTAAAGCTTTCTATAATGTTCATTAGCAGTTGTTAATTTATATATGTTATTTGTTTCTTGATGACTCAGGCAAAGCGCTGCCCTTCCATGCATGGCAGACACTTTTTTTGGGTTGTAAACCAAAGAATGGAATTATTTCTGGTCTATTAATCTGACTGACCTTTCTGTCTTCTACTATGACATAGAAATGGTGAACATATCTGCGGTAAACAATGCAGTGAAGTATGAGGACAAAATTAATCTTACCTGCAAAATGGAGGATGCCACAGGCAGCGCTGGGTGGAACATAAGTGGACCATTTGAGCGCCTCTCGATCAACAAAGGCCTTCTGACCGAAATTACCACAGATTGTGTCGATTCAGATTACAAATCTTGTGTGAGACTTGTGGTTACTAAAGCAACAGGTGCATGGAGAGGCAAGTATACCAACCTTATCTGGATTATCTTAATGTTTAACTGAAATCAGCTTTGATATATAAGATTAGACTAAACTCAGTGTGTACTGTATGTACGGTAATTACTATGTAATCAAGTTTTCTAAAGGGAAAATAAACATGATAACGAAGAAATGCTTCAGAATCCCAGACAGGTGGTTCACACAGGATGACACAGTCTAGGCCTGCAGTCTTATTTCAGTTCAGTCTCACCTGCTGCCTGTTCACCTGATTTGAAAGAGAAAAAGTAAGACCTTGAAATGTATCTGTGTGTTCCCATCAGGTACATATGAGTGTGGATTTACTACTGGAACAATCAGACACACTGCCAGCATTCCCATAACAGTAGCTCTCCTGCCAGATGTGATTACCATGAAGCTTAATCCTCTGGTTGTAGATTGTTCTAACAAGAACATTCAACCAGTGATAACTGTCACAGCAACTATCCCAAATGCTGAAGAGAACTACACATACATTTGGAGCTACAATAATGACAAAAAAGAGAATGTTGGTAAGAGAATTCTACAGTTTTTGGACATTTATTATTCTTAAACTTAAATCAGCTTCCTGACAGAAACATCAATCTTTGTGCAGCAACGGATCAAAAAAGTTTCAATTACGAACCTAAGCTGGATTGTGCATATACAGGCGCACAACGTGTGCAAATCACTTTTAAAAACAACCTAGGACAGGAGAAACATGCAGACGTGGAAATCCCTGTGCTTAAAGGTATTGAATCCATTCAACTTGACACAGTTGACACAATACTTCTAACTTGCCTTTATGTTGACTGACCTTGATCTTTTTTTTTTTTCTCAAGACACTACAAAATTCTGCAAAGAAGAGACTGTCAACAACGAGATTTGGCCAAAAACTCCGAGTGATGTGACATTGCTTAATCAGAATTGTCCACCAGGCAGGGTAGGGTACAAGTCACGTACGTGTGATAAGGAGGGAATATGGCAAGACGTTTTCTCCAAATGCATCAGTGAAGAGCTGAGCAAAGTTACAGACGCAGCTAACGTGAGTTTGGATTTATCCACACAGAATGTCACACTTATCTAGTCAAAGAGAAGAAATAAGTTAATGCATATGCTTTTTATTAGACTTTCAAAATATCAACCAACCATGTTTGCAAATTGCTGAACTGTAAGCCTCTGCCAGGATTGAAGATGTTAAGCAGTAACACCTTCCTTTATCTTTTCACCACTAAGGACGCAGAAGAAAAATCATGATCATTTCTGCAGGATTTATATACTAATATTTGCTTGTCCATTGCTGTTGATGTTTTTTCTAGAAATTTGTGACTGGACTTGGAGCCACACAGGAAGTGGCAATGAACATATTTGAAGGAGTCAAGAACAGCTCTAGTTTAAGTTCCGATGGCTCTGGTGATGACGTTGCTGACATTAGTGCTTCCATTGGCATTATAGGACTGATGGCCAATGCTTCAGGCAACATTGTTCTGAATGAGGATGTGTTTCCTGTAAGATCATTTACTGCTGATATAATTCAGTTTCAATGTAAAGCAACACTAATGCGCTACTCTAAGTATTTTCTTTCTTCATAAATGTTTTTATATCTACACTATCTATTTTTGAGATGTCGGGGCATAATCATCACACTGATTGCTAAAGAATGCATGTAGTTTTTAGTAAACAAGATGATGATATAAAGTAGGTAATATCTACAACTAAATATCATTTGGACAATACTCACTTTAAAGAGTTCATCAGCAGTTTTGGGATACATTGTCTTGTTAGCTGCATGGATCAAAAATTTGATTAATTCCAACGTAGTCATACTATCAGAAATATAAGAGTTAATTTCAGCTACCGTTTTTATGCTACTCTCAAACTGATAATGTGCTAACCTGATTACCACATAACGTGCATGTGTGTTTTCCTAATATCTTACAGAATTTAATTGATGCAGCCAGCAATATGGTCAACTCAAGCTGGAGTGGGGTAAATAGCACAGTCCGTTACGGCATGTCTGCAAACTACCTTTCCAGTGTGGAGACCTTGGTGAAGAACATCAATATCAACACCAGTGAGGGTTTCAACAGTACAAACCTGGAACTCAAATTCTGCTCAAGGGATGACTGCAACATTTCTGTTTTTGGCATCGATGTGAATTTGAACAAGACCAATGGAACAATGAAAGCCATGGGCGTGAAGAATCTGATGGGAAAATTGCAAAACAACAACTTTCGAGGCAAAAATCACAGCAGCATATTGCTGTCAGCCACCCTCGTAGGCAACAATGATTCAAATATTACGATTAAAATGTACTTCCCTGACGAGCAACCAACCGCCACAGAACGTTTCTGTGTCTACTGGGATACAAATAAAACAGACTGGTCCAGCAAAGGCTGTATTGCCAACGTCACCGACGACAACCATACACTCTGTGAATGCAACCACCTCACTTCCTTCTCCGTCCTCATGTCCAAAAGTGCCGACTTCAAGGATTCTTCGATCCTTGACACGATCACAAACATTGGACTAGGTGTGTCTGTTGCCTCCCTGCTGATCTTTCTTTTCGTCGAATTCTTGGTGTGGTCAGCCGTGACAAAGACGAACCTGTCGCATTTCCGTCACACAGCCGTGGTGAACATTGCCGTGTTCCGCCTGCTCGCAGACTGCAGCTTTTTTGCTTCGACTGATCCCAAAAAGCTCTCCGATACTTGGTGCTTCACCTTCACCGTCTGCAAGCACCTGTTTTACCTGACGATGTTCTGCTGGATGCTTTGTCTGAGTGTGATGCTCGTCCACCAACTCATCTTTGTTTTCAGCCCAGTCAGGAAAAGAGTCTTCATGTACCTCTCCAGCATTTTAGGCTATGTTGTACCAATTGGACTAGTGGGAACCAGCTATGTTTATTACAAATACAAAGAACAGGACTACTATGATAGAGATACCTGTTGGTTAACATATGTCCGGCTGTTGGAGGGCTCCATTCACGCATTTCTTCTTCCTGTGGGCACCATTATTTTGTCAAATGTCTTCTCCATGGTGGTTGTCATTGTCACCTTGGTGAAGACCTCTGTACCAGACAGCAGCAAATCAGATGACAAGGAAACAGCCAAGAGCATTCTCAAAGTGATTGTCTTTCTAGCTCCCGTCTTTGGAGTAACATGGATCATTGGGTTTGCTTTACTCATGCTGGAGAAAAACTCCTTGTATGACGTTGCTGAGTACGCCTTCGTCATCCTCAATTCTTTCCAGGTAATTTACATGCAACTCACAAGCCCCTTTCACATCATTGTGTCGACTCGTGATTTTCACACACTTCGTACACCTTATGATCAACTGGAAGAAATCAACAAATAATGGGCGAGGGAGGGGTTGAAAGCAACACATAAATAATACACCCCACCGCTAATAGGTGAGCACAAAACACAGGATCCAATGCAAATAATAGCATGATGGAGAAGGTTCACAACAATTTTGCTTGTACCTAAAGCCCTGAATGCTTTCCTCTAAGTTGATAGAACAACAGGGAGTTGCTAGTTTGGTAAAAACCAGCTCCTTGTTCTTGGCTTTGCTTCGTACAAAATGGATGGACCCTGAGCTATTGAGGAATGATTGCTTGCTAGAGGTGTACACTCTATTGAAGTTTTTTATTTTACCCAACTGCTGACGTTTGGCCGTGACACTTGCAATGTGCCAGTTTGACGCTGCGAAGCCTGAGCTGTAAACAACCATCATGCACTGCGAAGACAGAAGTGCTGATCCAAACGAGGGCGCTGTTAATGATAATTCATTATTTAAAAGCACCAGTGATCTTGTCCTGACACGGAAGGCCTTTTGGTGCTTGCATATTTTTTGCAGAACCATGATGTGAAATGGGCTTCAGTTTCAGCTGTTATTAACCCAAACTTAATAATAATTTGGCTAATTAAAAATTGGCTAATTCAGAGAAACTTGCAATCAGTAGTGTACATACAGTCATAACGATAAATATATATATATATAGGATCCATTTGAAATATGCTATGCATTAGCCTTTTCTTTTCATTGTAAGACCAAAATCAGTGACATAACCACAGACTGAAAGACAGGCCTACTGTAAATCCAACAAGGAGGTGTAGGAGGCTGAAATTTGCAGCTGTCCACACAGACAAGTCAAATACTTTCAAGGGAAACATTGTATGGATTAGAAAAACTCCATATTAAATTAGAATCTTAACAGTTAATTGTTTTCAAAAGCCATTGAAGTTGTATGTTGTATTATTGACTCATCCCAAATAAAGAATGTCTTCAATGAATAGCTAAAGAGTCAAATAAACATGACATTCATAACGATAAAGTCAGAACTGTACATATCTTCTCCTGTAATCTGATGGTAAATAAGCAAATCAGCAAACAGTGAGCCACTATATTTACAAGGAGCCCAAAATAACATTTCGGAAACAGCTTTTGCATTGAATATAAGTTACGTGCGCAGCAGCTCGTAAAAGTGCAAATATCCCTGTTAAAATTTCATCTTTTGCCAGAATGACTTTCAAACCTATTCCGACACAATTCAAATGACAGAAAATGTTGCACACCCTTAAGCCAGTGCTGTGCTTTGCTCAAACACAATGTGATTCAGCTTTCTTAAATTCTGACCCACCGTTACTTGGATATTTCCAAGTAGAATATAATAGACACTCATCTGAAGACATGTCCTCACTATCTGATAGTTTTGAGAACTTTTCTAATGTAGACTAATATTACAAAGATGATATACAGAATGCAGATAGCTGTAACAAGCCCCCAAAAGTGATGATAGAAACTTAGTAAAAAGGTCTTCCAACTAAGTTTTAACGTGAAGACATCTCCATGGAAGCACCCAGGTTGTCAACCCCCTATTTAATTAATTTGTTTAAATTTTAGTTGAATTGTACAGGATACAAACATCACTAAGAGTGAAAATGTTGAAAAACTGTTTTACAATTTCACCTTTAGTAACAAAAGGTGAGGTGACTCAAACTCAGATGCTGTATGAATGATATGATCAGGAGATCTTATCAATCATTAATTATGTCTAAACAACATGGACAAAATATAAGGGGCAGCTAATTTTGTGACTACAAACCATTTTTAACAGCTTGACACTCAAGAAGAGTGAGGCAGATTTCACGGTCAGACAACAGGGAAGCCCGAAACCACGGAAAAGGAAAAAAAAAAAAAGAAAAAAAGCACGGTTTACTCAACACCCCTTTCAACATCCTTTCAACATTTTACATTAATAATGTAAAATGTCTGCATCGTCAGAGGATAGAAGATAGCAAGCGTGTTATGTACACAGTGGAATCTATAGGCTAAGTGATAGAGAAGAAGGCAAAAATACAGGATTAGTTTTTAAGGTAGTGGCACAGGATATAAATCTTGTAAAATATGCTTTTGTCTCTTTCAGGGCCTTTTCATTCTGCTAACAGCTTGTGTGGGAGAGCAGAAGGTAGGTTTGTCTTTTAGACACTTTGCACTGTACTTCTTAATTTATTGAAAACATGAAGGTGAAATGAAACCAAAAAAATAAAACCAGTGACTCTGAAGTGATCATATGTTAAGTTTCATCATGTCCCCTGTATGGAAAGACGATTTTTACCATCATTCTGTTCACGTTATCCCCAGGTGAGACAGGAAGTAATTAGAATCATAATGGTAAGTACGGTAGTTATTCAGCTGGAATACTTTAAGCTATGATATGATGGAAACACCCAGAAGAAATCATGTTGTTTTTTGGGGACTTTCCTCAGGTGAAAACTGGACGAGACATTGATGGTACCAAGAAACTGACTAATAGTTCAACTACACTCTACACAAAAGACAAATGATGAAGGTAAGATCTCTTATACATGGGCTATTACTGACTTTCAATTTGAGATTAAAAACTAATGTTACTGAATGTAACGCTTAGGAGAATGGTATAAGTTATAAAAGTGGAACTATTCAATGTGTTGATAAAATGACAGTGATGCTGTCATTTATTCAAAACAGCTTCACTGATCTATAAGGAGATTCCAGTTTATCCCCGTTCCAAAGTTATGAGTCTTTAAATGGTAACACAACCATCATGTTTAGTCCCTACTGTACAGTTTTTAGGGGAAGTGCTGTGATGTGGAACTATATGAAGTGATCTCTAACATCATGGCCCTAATAACTGTTGATGAACTAAGATTCTTAATGACCAGGTTTTACAAGAAGAGTTAGTTTTCAGGTCAGTTTACCCTCTAAATCTTAACCCCAATCATACCTACATATTACTTCATACTTTCAAACTTGTTGACAAAATATTTTGAACGCATTATATATGAATTTGTCTTCTGCTATATTTCAATATGTTTATGAAATATAAAGACCAATACACATTTAAATACTTACATCTCATGTAAAATCAGCTGTACATTTCTATCTTGACTCAGAATCAAACCAAAATTACTCCAGTTGACCTCCTGGTGGTAGATATTATTAATTGATATCATATGGAATCAAAAAATATAGTCACATTTAATTACAGTTATTATAATGTTGCTTTATTATATTTGTACTTTTTGTCCTCTAATTTTTGTTTTCGAATTTGCTACCATGGTCTAAAACTGAGACTAATTAATACTCATGGGATGCTGCAGGAAATTCTTAATGGAGACCAGAGACTGAACGATTATAGTTTGGATTGAAAAATCTGTTTTATCAGACACGGTCATAGTCGCAATAGAGAAAATATAAGCATTGGTAAATCTTAATCTGGACATAGATCTGTTAAATGGCTTGTTATATCTACTGTCTCATTCCTGAAGTTTAAAGTCTTCTCTGTGAAGCAAGAGACATTCAACGGTTGTTTTTGGTTCTAACGTAACACTCTTTCCACCTGAAGCTGTCGTTTAGCTGTTTGATAATTGAAAGCGAATTAATATTCCTAAATGATTCCATCTAGTAAAAAACTACAAAGTCAGCTGTCTGGAAGTTTTTCCTGTAGTGAATACCACAAACAGCTTTTGTTTTTAAGGAAACTGATTGAGAAAAATGCTAGCAATGAGCATTAGCATGTTTGTTGGTAAAGCAAACAGCCTACCAGAGCAGATAAGAGCTGATACAGTTACTTAGCAACTACTTGTCAAGCTACTAACACTGTGTAATGATCAGAATGACAAGAAATAATATTTTATTAATGTAACTAAAATTGTTACATTTTCTTCTTTATCTTCATAAATGTCCTCCTTCTAGGCCTACACCGGTTTAAAATTTTTTACACATCCTTGGCTCGTTAATTTTAGCTAACACTATTTTGAAATGTAACTTCAAAGCTTCACGTTACATTTAAAACTTGCATTTAGCCTTCAAAACATTAATATTTCACAACAAATTAAGTTTCAGTGTACATGAAAAACACTGAAAGGTAGGACTGGTTGGTGACATAGAAACCAAGGTGAACCATGACAGTTAATAAAAAGTTTGCAACCTTACACAGACACTCTAGACGACAGGCTTGCATGTTTTTTATGACATCACATACAGTTTTTCTAGAGAACTTGATTTGCATTGGTCAGCCTGCTCAGCATGTACCATATTATAAGACATTATTATTATTATGTGGCTCATGGGGCTGATCTTTGGTTAAGAAAATAAAGTGGCAAAGTAAACACCAGAGCAATGGAAACTACAGCGCTGCTGACTCGCTTGTCTGGTTGGACCAACTGGAAGGAGGAGGGACATGTCTAGCATCTGGGCGTTAAATCAAGTTTAAAGACACGGTCCACAACTTTTCCTTATGTTACGCTGGTACCATCTCTTCTTTATTTGGTTATAAATTAGCTAATAACTTCATCTTTTTGCTAGTTATCCAGTCTGATCTTGAAACAATAACACAATCAGTACCACATCCTGGTGTTTTTTGTCTTTAAGAGTTACCAAAAAAAAATCCACTTAGCTTTACAGATCACTACCTAATTAACGAAGTCAGTCGGCAACACACTAACATTTTGAACTCCTAAAGTTTGTTTTCTGGTCTTACATGTTGCTATTTGTGTGCCACAGACAGTGGAAACAGAAAGAGCAGCTCTGGTGACCGCAGCGCCCCCCTGTGACACAGAAGAGAACACTTCTTGAAGTTTGCAATGTGGTAGATTTTAATCCGTAGACTGTTCCAAATGTGTAGCTGGTTGCTCTAAGAACATAATCAAAAACCAGTTAAGTAGAAGACTAATGATAATTAGCAGTGAGTTGGTGATATTTCCAAAATGATGCATATATACTGTAGAAGTACATTCCATATGTGTTACTGACCAATGAGACAAGAAACACATTTAAATAACCAATATTTTTTTTAGGTTTAGGGTCAGTGTGGAGCTTTTATTTATTATAATTTTAATTAAATAATGCAAATAGTGAACAGTGACTGTTGAGCTGTAAACTTTATGCTTACAAATAGCAACTTCATGCAACGTTTTGCATTTTGTTCCATACCAATGTATATAGAACAAAGTACAATTTTATCAAGTCTGTTAGTGATCGGTTTATTTTTTTAAAAAAAGTTAATTTACATAGTTTGTTGAACTACAAGCTGTAAACAATACTTGTATATTACTGTATGTATTAGAAGTTATAGTGAAATAAAGATGTTTAGAAACTCAAGTGCAGTCATACATTTTTATTCACTGAATCTGATACCGTGACAACATGTGCTACTAAAATAATATTATTAGATAGGCACCAGCACCCCGCCCAACCCCGTTAGGGACAAAGGTGTTAGAAAAAGGATGGATGGATAAAGCCTATATTACAACAGAAATTATTCACTTTTTTTTACCTGTTGCATACCAAAGGAGTGTTTTGAAACTACTTCTTCTAAATTATCCATTTGTATCAATGTTCTCAGCGTTTTCCTGGCTTTATGTGTCTCTACTAAATAATGGAAGAGTTAATTTTTTAATGTAAAACATTTCCATATGTTTGAAGATTGGACCAGCACTGGTACAATCTTTAGTTGTGCTAAATGAGAATCTGTACATTTTAAAACGGGTTAGTGTGAGATCTCCTGATGACAGCGAAGATGGCCAGCGTTAGAACCACAGTTCCCGCCGCACCGCCGATGAGAGCTCCCAGGATGCCTCTGTCTATTTTCACTTCCTCACACCTCGGGCCAGAGTAGAAGGTGGCCTGGGTTGTGGCACACCTGGGAAGAGAGTCAAGACGTTTCCGTTCATATGTTAATGCTTTCTCCTCTCCCACCTTGAACTGCCGTCACTAAGGGTGTTTTCACACCTGATAGTTCGGTAAACCTGATTCGATTCGGGACTGAAGTTCCAACGTTTGTTATATTTTCAGCCAGTGTGGTTTGAGCGCTGCTGTCGAATTAATCAAACCCTTTGAAAAACTTGCTCACCCTCTCACCTCTGGTGGCGCTGTACCAATAACTGCTTAAATAAATGACTCAAAAATCCCTGAAGAAGACACAAATGCAACTTTCTAAACAAAAACGGAGTGGCATAAGATTTTAGCAGTTGTCTTTTGTAATTGGCAAAAGATCACCAGCCATTTCTCACACTACACTCAAGGGTTTGTTTAGGTTGTATTTACCCAGAATGCATTGCTTTCTGGGTGAATACTAAGGAGGTGGACCAGAGTTTACTTTTTTTGGTCCACATCAGAGTTCAATTCAAACCTCCCCAAACAAACCAGACTTTGTAAATAAATGAACCAGAGTTTAATTAAACCGGACTAAACAGGACTGGTGTGAACGCAGCATAAATAAGACTACACTGTGGACATTATATGAGCTTTGCATATCTGGTTGGTAAGAATAACAGACAAGTAGTTGTGGCAACAGAGAAACAAAAATACCCTGAATTTGTTTAAAGTCAACCTAGGCTCCTGCCATAAAATGATCATATGGAAACAGATCAAGCTTCTTTAGACATTCAGTTCTCAAAAGCCACTGTCCTGTTTTTTTTTTTTTACAGCCAATCTTGCTCTAACTCATCTGAAACAAATGGGAATTTCTAAGCATATTCAAGTGTCATAACATTTTTTAAAGGTTTTGTGGGCTCTACTGGCTTTTATTTGAAAGTGGTCAGACAAGAGAGACAACGATGAGAAAGGGGGAAGACACGCAGCAAATGTTGCCAGGGCGATACACAAACTTGCAATGGCCATGTTGAGGACTTAGGTATCCATATGTGGGTTGTGCTTTGCCGCTGCTGCCCACCACAGCACCCATACATATGTTTTAATCTAATATGATGTCATTAATTTGTTGTTCATGTCAAATTTGAAAAAGTCATATAGGTCCACACTAGTCCTGTGTTAGTGGATTGGTATCCAATCAAGAATTCTCTTTTTCCACTTTAAAACTAATGAAGACAATTGTTTGCACTGTATTGTATTCAGGCAAGAAATTTCCGGATGTAAACAATAACATGCAACGTCTATGAAAATAATCATGTAACTAATCAAGTTTCTTCCTTGTTACTGGATTTGCACTAAGACTAGATTTAGCCTATGGTGCATAAACAACCTCAACAATTCTGATTCTGTCAATTTTTACTTTTTATGCTTTTGGGTGGCCCTAGTCCTCTTCTGTAGGTAAGTGAATGGGAACAAAATACGGCTGCAGGAACACGAATGTTGTCCAACATGAAAGCACAAACCTGCACGAGGCTTCGCCTGCAGCCTCCACACACATGCCTCCATTCAGGCAGGGGTTAGGGCGGCAGAGGTCGGTGGCGCGAGGCTCCCTGTGCTTTGGTGCTTCCTGTTTCATTTCCACCTCACGGCCTTCCTTCTTGTCTGGGAGGTCTCTGCCTTGTACGGAGCGCTCCACTGGTACTTCAGTCTTGATCAGGTGGGTCAAATCTGTTGGAATGACATTTTTATAAACATCTTAGACGTGTCAGAAATATACACCTCAGAAGAAAAGTGCATTTTGGATCCTAACCATTGAAGTCAGCGTGTATGATGAGGTCATCATTCTTGAGGAAGCTCCTCCGCTGTAGTTGGTTGTGGGATATGAACGTGCTCCAGCCGTAATCTTGACCCCGGTAGCACCAGCAGCTCTCGTCCCAGACTGCACCAGACGTGGCGGTGGGCTTGTCCCAGCGGGTGTTATTGTCTAAGTGAAAAATTGGTAAGGAAAAGGAAATCCAGGTTAGACTACTCAGAATATCTCCATGCTTTATTGGACCACATATTCTTTGAAGGAACAAAACAAAAGTGAAAGGTCAATTAGTACGATAACCAATTGCTAAAATTTAAGGGATATGGTTTTGAGAGTTGTGAAAGCACAGCTCATCAGATAAACAGACATTTTTAACTTGTTTGGAGAGTCATGAACCAGCAGTACACTGAACATCGCCTATCTCTGCCTACCTGAGGTGAAGCTTCTTGTGGAAGACATCCTCAGTGTAACATCTGAGTCCTGATCCAGCGCTACAATGGTGGCCTGCCTGTTTTCTGCTGGCCACTGCATCACTCCGTCATTTTCCCCACTGCAGAGATGCAACGTAGCGCCGACGTAATCCGGGTATTCGCTCTCTCTTCCATTCGGGTAGACACTGACGCCAAATGAATAGCCCTCCGAGTTATAAACGCATTTACTCCTTACAGGCGTGCCAACGGGAGTTGTGGCGAGAACGCCGGTGAAATTGCGGATTTGCCAGACAAGACTGGGACAGACGGTCTCAGTGAGAGTGATGTCATCGATTAAGATGGTGCCTGAGGAGCCGGCCGATCCTCTGATTCCTTGGAATTCGTAACGGAACTTTTTGGACATTTTAAGATTCACGTGAGCAATTTTCCAGGCATCATCTCCGTCGCCTAAGAAACAAACATAAACAAGTAGTTAATAATCCTTTGATTACTTTTATTAGTCATGTGTTAATCCCAATCACTAGGCCTTCCTAATTTAGAAATGACACCTTAGAAATGAGGTGTGTTCCCTCATTTCTAAGGGAACACACCTGTGATAGTGTGGATCTTTCTGATGGTGTTCACGGCTCCCGTCCCATCATCACTTCTAATCCAGATCACCAGTTTGTCCCCAGCTGCTCCGGTCATCTTATAGAAGAACTGGAGACACTGTTCACTTCTCTTTGGGTAGAGGATGCGTGACTCCAGCAGGGCGCTGCTGCCCACTGCACCGGAAGAAGTGTCGAACTTCATAAAGTAGCCAGAATCTGAAAGAGATCACGCTTCAGTAAATGACAAATGTTGTTATATCACTTATGAGGGTTTTTTTTTTTTTTTGGTTTAAGATTTGCTTTATGACTATGAAACCTCCGCAGTACCTCTACAACGACCCTCCAGGGTATGATCCCCGTCGCTTGGGCTGCTCAGCGTCTGGACCCAGTCTGCGTTGTCGTCCTCATTCTGAATCATTCCACAGATGTTTATGAGCTCAAAAGAGCACTGATCCAACAGAGTATGTGTCTCAGCTGAAACATGTTTGATATCAAACAAAATGGAATCTTAATAAAGGTGAAAATTCTCAATATCCATACAAAAACCAAAGGTGACCACAGTTATCTATAACCTTGGAGAACTTGTGTTTTCTTTTAAGAAACTGGCTTATATCCTTTAAGTTATTAGCCATCCCAAAAAAAAAAAAAAAAAAAAAAAACAAACAAAGGCAAATCTGTAATGTGTGATAAAGTAATAAAGTAGAAATACCCACCACAGTCATACATGCGGTTGAGCCTGGTGATGTCTACTTCGCTGAAGTCCAGCCGCTGACCAATGACATCGTTAAAGTACGGTATGGTGGTTGTAATTGTGGGGATGCTTTCATTCTTATTAAAGGAGAACGGTCTGTAGTGCATGATGGACTCATAATCGTACGGTGTGTTCAGGTCTGTGATGAAGTCATCTTCATATCTGTTGAAATTGTGCTCCTTCCCTATAAGGACAGAGCTACATTATCACCGACATGAAAGTATGATCAGGAGATGACTGTATCTACCATAATACATAATACACCATTTGTATATGTGGAAGTGATATTTAATACATTTTTGAAAGCTATTAAAAAATATGGCACAAAATAAATGCCTTACTTGTGATAATCACGTGCACACAAAAATAGTTTTTTTCTTTTCAGTTTTGGTACTCTGAAACATATAGATGCACCAACGGTATGAAAAAGTGTGTTGAAATCAACATTCCATCTTTAACTTATCAAAAGATAGTATTTGAGGTGATATTTGGTACCACAGAGAACTTTAAAATCACCCCAGAATTTCAAGTTTGCGGTTTGGAAACATTCAGGTTTTTCATTCAACTACACCCTGGTGAAAAATAAATATACTAAGTTAAATTTTAGCATACTTAAGTATGCTTAAGTATTCTAAAATAAGTCAGACTAATCATGAGTATATTTCAAGTTCACTTAGGATTAGTGAACTTGAAACAACTAATTTTGGAACAACTAATTTTGTGCTTAGTGTATTTTTAATAGTATTTAAATTGTATCAAAGCACAATTTAAAGTGTTCTAAGTGTACTTTCACGTACTGTTTTTGAACAACTTAAGTTACACTTAGTATACTTTAAGTATATTGCATTTTATGTAATATAAAGGTGCTTGATATTTTGAGTGTACTATTCTTGTGATTGAATTACATTTAAAATATATTTACAATGTAGTTTCAGTATATTGGCATTACATATTTTATATATTAGTAGTGTGATTACAGTATGCTACAATTACACTTTTGGTTTATTATAATTGCTAATGAAGTTCACTACTTAGTTACTCTATGTATTTTATTATTCTACTTTGGCACTTTGTACATTACATGCTTCATACACACTACAGTGCTGCAAACACATCAGGCTACCAGAACACAGAAGGGTCAATTACAAAACACTTTCCAGGTGAAACTAATTACATTGTGCTTTCAACATTTTGGCAACACTTTATTTGATGGGGTGTGCATATAATGGACAAAGAAGCATGACCAGAACCAAAGTTTTACTTCAGCATTTTTCAACAGTTATAAAGTACATAGCTGGAATAATAACTGGGAACAGTATGGTCAAAACAAAATATGTATGTACCAAAGCAAGTAACTCTTCTGCAATAGTTCAGGTCTACTGAAATCTACCAACTGGTTTTCAAATGGCCACTCTACGCTCGACTGAATGTCAAATTAAAACAATAGACACCCACCTTCTTCGATTTCGTCCCACCAGATTTTGACGTAGTCATCTCGGTCTGAACGGGACTGCTCGTGGTAGAAGCCCAGCGCGTGGAGGAGCTCGTGCTCCACTATGGCCTTGGTGTCACACCGGGCTCCAATGGACACGTTCTGGCCTGTCCCGTCGTCTCCGACGTAAGACCAACAACTGCATGGTTTACAGAGAAAGCAGTGAGTAGGCTTCTGTTCCTATTGAGTTTTACTTAGCTATTGAGCGTCTTGGTATCTTTGTATTACTTAATGACTGGCCCATAAAAGCTGAGCAACAGCCTAGCTAGCAGCAAAGCTAGTCTCTCACCCAGAGAGCTTGACGAAGGAGATGTAAGAGGATTCTCCCTCATAGGGTTTAAAATCCACGCAGGATCTCAAGCGGTATTCCTCAAACGCTTGAAGAATCACACCCTTAGCGTTCAGATCTAAATCAAAAAGAAAAAAAAAGGAATTTGTTTCCTTTTGTGTTTTATCAAATTATGACAATTTGCGCAACGTGTGCAAATTTGTACCTAAAGAGTCAGTTAGGATGTAAGGTATTGGAAACGTCCATCTTCTTGTTTCATCAAGGATGGCGTTTCTTCTTGGCTATGGAACACCGTGCAAGAAAAATCAATATTTGACTTCTGGGCAAAAAACGCTTTCTACACATCCTCTCTGTTCACTTACATTGACAGCAATGTCTCCCTCAAACAGATGTGTCAACCCTGAAATGTGGGCAATAAAATTAAAGCTGTGTGTTTAGTAGGTAGTGGAAGTTATTTAGGCCACATCAGTGCAGAGAAAATCAACATGGAATACCTCTGTTAATTTCAAGAATGTCATCTCTAAGTTCACCGACATCTGCTTCATCATCTACAGGATAAAGTGAGTGTTAGACCCCCAAAAAAGTAGTCAACAAAATCCCTGATTAGTGTGGACGATTAGACACCAACCAGTTATTGCCGGAGCAGCCTGCACCTAGCACACAACCAGAAGGTCTTCTCAATCCAAAATGCTCAGCCAAAACTTCACTTTCAATGTTGTATAGAAAAGTGAGATTCATTAACACGACTTACCTTTAAAATGACAAAAACGCCCATCAGAACAGCAATTCTCTTCAGTCTGCCTTCAGGTCCCATGTTGAACAGAAGCATGATTCTCTGACTGTACTGTGTAAACATGTCAGTCAAGAAAGCAGTCGAGGAGGAACTTTGATCAGGGTTGTTATTTTTAATGAGTAACTTTTTTGTGTAGCTTTTAAAGCTGACATGGCATGTGGAGGTGATAACAGCCATAAACTGTAAACTATGAACCAAAGATGTGCAGACAGTGACAGTCATGGCGAGATGGAGCGATACGAAGATTTTGGTCGACTACAAAGCTCCTTGGGGTGTTCGAAAGCCGAATACTACTTTTGTCTCATAAAATTTTGAACTAAAGCAGCAACTTCTTGTCTGCACTTACATTTTGTAACCAAAAAAAACATTAGGTCCCCAAAAAGAATGCTATGATTTAGATGTTATTCTGTAACAAATGCAGACAGTTGATGAGTGAGTAAAGTTGTTAGGACTTTGCATTGCTAGGATGGGATTCAAGAGGGTTTAAAGTTTTTCTTGGGTGAGATTTTCTTGCTTATAGAAGAAACATGAGTTTTATGGAAATTTTAAAAAAAGATGTTCACATCAGTCGGTTACATCAAACTGTACAGACCTATCCACATTCAAATCACATCTGAAACACACCTTTTCAAAACACCTTTTAATGTACGACTATTGTGCTGCTTTATTATTTATTTAACATGCTACTTATTTAAGTGTTGTCCTTTATGACTTTGTTTGATATACTTAGTGTGCTGTTAGTAATTTTTACTTGATTCCTGTTGTCTCTGAGTGTGTAGAAAAGTGTTATGCAAATAAAAAGTATTATTACTATTATATTATGTAAATGGTTACTGACAACCTTCAAATTCACAACAGGAAGAAGAAATGTTTGCTGCTGTTGTGTCTAGACAGCCAAACCCAAGGTTTGCTATGACAAAAAGGTAAGAACAAATAAAAAATACTAAAACACACAAAAAGTTACAAAAAGCAAAAAGGAAGCTTTTTTATTAATAAAAAGGCTATGTGGTTAAAACCTGGATTTAAAGCTGTTAAAACCATAAATATTAGGCACCAATTTTGTTTGATTTGGGTAAGTTAGTGGGAGATTTGGCTGACCTTTTGACCTTTAAACGTTCATTAATATCCCTAATATCTTCAAAACAAAACAGCAGAGTTCTTGGATGTCATGTTTGATTTTGTGAAAGCGAAGGGGTTGGTTGACGTTTCATGACCTCTGGAAACATTTAATATTTTTAAAACAATAGCAGAACAAACAAAACATTTTTGCTGCACAAATGGTTGACACTGATTTCAAGAAGGTACATGGGGCCAACTCATGTCTG
>CAEFZY010018383.1:0-45958 GCA_903066815.1 Brachyrhaphis roseni | reverse complement strand
AAAAAAAGAAAAAAGAAAAAAAAGAAAAGAAAAAGGAAGGAGGGGGAGGTGGAGGGGGGGGGGGGGGGGGGGGGGGGGGGGGGGGGGGGGGGGGGGGGGGGGGGGGGGGGGGCTGTGTGTTTGGCAGGATGGTTGAGTGAGAACCCAACAACAGCATGCACTGAGGATGTGTCAAAGCTGGGTCTGCAGGAGTATCTGGCACCTTTGAGGCACACTGACGGCTGAGGACAGAGTCACATGCACGAATGCAGACAGACTTTTGCAGCTGGACGGCCAGGCGTACTTCACTCCTGTTCCTCCTGTCCTGCCTCTCTGGCTCTGGCAAATTAGCAGGAATTTTGTTGGGAAAGGACGATTGTTTTCCCTTTCAGCAGGGCTTGTTTTCACTGGGGAAGTCTTGCTCTGGCTGGAGGACAGTGTGAATGGAAGCTTTCATGAACTGTGAGGTGGTTGTGGTCATTCACTGCCACAAAGCCAGCCAAGCATCCTCTTGCAACCTGATTAGTTAAGAACACTTGAGGCAGTTAGCTTCACTGGGTGCTCAAATGACCTTTTCTTCATATTTAGTGATATGATTCTGAAAGTATTTCAAGTTCAGTCAGATTGGATGGAAAGCTTTGATGAGTGGCAATTTAAGGTCTTGTCAGATTCTCAAAGATCTTGGTTCTGGCTTATCTTGCCCATTGCCTTCCTGGGCAATTCTACTTGATTCTCATATCCCTTCAGTTCTCTCTCTGGGATTTCTCCCTTTAAGATAGATTTTTTCAGGATGAATTATTTAGGCCAATCAGTGAGCAGAAACAATGACACTGTTTCATGATTCCCTCCAGTATTCATCTTCCCATCAACTATGACCAAGAAAAGCATCCTCATAGTGTGATGCTACCATCGGTTGGGTAACGTTCAAATGTACAACTTTGTATA
Organism: Brachyrhaphis roseni; assembly: GCA_903066815.1. Taxonomy (NCBI): domain Eukaryota; kingdom Metazoa; phylum Chordata; class Actinopteri; order Cyprinodontiformes; family Poeciliidae; genus Brachyrhaphis; species Brachyrhaphis roseni. Next base: position 45,034 of record CAEFZY010018383.1, on the reverse strand, counting down.
TAGTTTTGAACATTTATATTTTGGTCCCATCTGACCAGAGAAAGTTCTTCCATACAATGGGGGAAGGCTGGGCTTTAGTCACCCTTACCCCATAGTGGGTGACTTTGGGTGCAGAGGGTCTCCTCCTCCAGAGGAGAGACTCTGGACTCTCCTCTGGCAGTCCAGAGGGTCTCTCCTCTGGACCCAAAGTCCAGAGGAGAGATGTAGCGGTGGTTTTGAGGAAAGTGTCAGGTGGTAGTGACTGGCACAGCGGGACAATAGCGTACTAAAGTGTCAATAGGAGAAGTCAGGGAAGAGGAAGAGGTCACTTATGGGTAACAGACCATTTCCTATTACTAACCAACACTTGTCATTCATGTAATTCATGGACATACATCGTCAAATTCTTTTAGCCTTAGCATCGGTTAGTTTGATGAGTTTTTCAGCTGGACGTTTTATGCTTCATTTAACTTTACCTCACACAACACCTGTTCACTTACACTACTGCCCAGCAACTGCACCTTTCAGCAGTCTAGGGGTGCCTTGCTGAAGGGTGACCCCAATACCTTTGGACATAGAGTACACCACACACCTCATCTGGCTGGTTTTTTTAAGAGCTTTTCTTGGCATCTTCTTGTCGACATGTGAGCCCTGACTATTAATCATATTCACGTGTTAAATTTTAAATCTGCTATTCTTGCACTTTATGAGAATGTTCCAAGAGAGTTGTGCGTCCTCTGTCATGTTTCTACATGCTAATCGTCCTACTTGACAGCTGTGTTTACATCTAGGCTCTGAGGCAGCTAATGAGAAAAGACTCAGTGGAACATGACGAGAGGCTTTTGGATATTTTCTTCCCAAAGTGTTGCATTGATGGCAGTAACCTTTAAGCAGGTCGGACTGTGTTGAGTCAGTAGTGTTTCCTGAATGAATGGCGTATCGTGAAGACCAAGGAGCAAAGCGGGCAAATAAGGGTTTATGTCCAACAAACTCATTGGCCGGGAGAGAAGAGCAAGGATCAGACTATCAATTAGGTGGTCCATGGTGACTTTGGAGGAACGATAGAGAAGCACAGTTCAGGTGGTCTGTTACTTGTACGTACAGCCCTCAAATCTGGCCAAAGATGTTTTTTAAAAGAAAATCATGAGAAGTGCCATTCATAGTTTTTCACAGGCTATGTAGGAAACACTGTAAACCTGTGTAAATATGTCATTGTCTAATGAAAACATAAATCCACTTATTGGGCCTACCACTATGTGATGAGTTTGGCTAGACCTGGAAGGACCCAAAGTCCAGATTTCAAATTGTTAAAACTTGAGCTGTTTTGCTAAATACAAATGCATGTGAACCTTATCAGATAGTATTTAAAAAAAAAAACCCAAAAAATAAAAACAAACGAAAACCCAGTTTTAGTTTGTGTTTTTAAAGTGGCAAAAATGTCAACATATTCAAGAGGTATGAATATTTCATGGCACTGTATGTCTACCAGTCATAACACCAATCAAAAGCAAAATGAAACTTTTATTTTATCTGGACTGTCCTCACTGGGTAATGACAAACATAATCAAAGTGTGCACTTAGCAGCTCAGACATACGTAAGGTGATCCACGTCTGTTACTTGCCTCTCCATCATTGTGCCTCCAGGTGTTTCTCTGTTAGCAGCTGAATGCGGTGCTCACCGCCGCAGCTGCCCCAGCTGCAGAAACCAGCTGTTTGTGTGGGTCATTCCAGCCAGCTGAGCGGAGAGCGAGGGGTCCTTTCCACCGTAGTCAGCAGCACATGGGCCAGCTCAGTGCAGCACCAGCAGCCAGACCAGGCCACCCAGCTCATCCTGTGCCATATTAGCCCCAGACGGTACATTGTTATTCTAAGGAAATAAATCCTTCTCGTGTGCTCTTGGGCTGCTCATCAATCTGCTATGCTTGCTGCACTTTCCCACATTTTATTGGTGATGAACTGTTATAATTCATTGAGCTGGACTTACTCTCAATATGACCTGCTTCTTTAGTGAGAACACGTGTCTGAACACATGCACCTTTCTTTTGAGAACAAGGTTGTCTTTAGCACAGAAAGGAAAGGTTGTGATAATCATAAAGACATTGGATTCAAGTCGCGACTTCTTTTAAGTTGCATCACAATGTCAGTCAGTGTGAAATAAATTCACAATGGACTTTATACAGTTCATGAAGTGTGAGCTAAAAAGAGAGAACATGTAGAGTCGGTTACTGGGTGAAGAGGTTTGCTTCTTCACCCGTTTTTGCTTCTTCAAAAATGTTTTTTAGTTTTTAGAAACTTGAGGTTCAACTGAATAACTTGTGACTTGTCCCTCAAAGTCTCAAGACTTGACTTGGACACAAAAGAAATTACTTGTGAACATCTTTACCTCATGAAGTATGAATGATGACCAAAAGAAGGGGATCCTGAATACAGGTGGCCAAAATTAACTTCCTCCTCATGGGGGCCAGACCAAGCCTTACAGACTCGACACCTGGGGATCGATGGACGACATCGACAGGCGAAGGTTTTCACAACCCGGGCTGAAACAACACACAGGATGCGTCAACGACAAATGTTGAGCATTTTTCATTCCTGTGTTGCGTCACAAGCCTGCGTGTGCACCTCTAGGTGGATGGGCTCAAAATTTCACATGCACAAATTTCGCCGGCCGCTTGACTGGAGGAGGTACGCGACTGTCGCCTCATTGCACAAGTTCAATACGAAATGAAAGGAAAGGGAACAACATAACCTCCTGCTTGTCGAATCCTACAGAGAGCAGCGCTGTCATCTTGAGGAGATCAAGCCACTGCTTCTACCCATCGCAAGGACTACTGGGTCTCTCCTTTTGGAGGTTTTTAAGGCACACTGGGTGAGTATGGCGTCCTAATTGATGACCCACAGTTCCGAATGTGCTTACCATGGACCTGGTAACTGGCCCAGACTTAGGTGGGAACCCGCTCCTTCTCATTTCCTTTGACCTCTTGCACATGGGATGGGAGTGCGCATCTGAAACCGTCTGGTCCACCTGTAACCCAATCGTTGCGGCAAACTTGTAGCAACCATTCTTGTCAAAAGGTTTTACCTTTCTAACAAACTGATGGGGTAATAGAAAAATATTCTACATAAGGTTGAATTTCCTACTGAATGGAGTGAGTGCCCCGCATGCACAGCCTACAGACCTGAGCACTGTTGTGATTTTACTCCTTCTCTTCTCTTTCTGCCCTTCCTGTCAGATTACTGTTGAATAAAGGCCACTAGTGCTAAAAGAAGTCTTGAAGAAAATGAATGGTGTCCAGTTCCTTCTCAAATCTCAGAGTAGCCGTTTAATGTCTTGTTAGGTTCCAACCAAGTCAGGTGTGTCTCCATTGGCAGTGTGCTCTTCACTATATGAGCATGAATATGGGTAGAAACGTGGGCAGGAATGTGGGAACGAGGGTGGGCTGCGAGCTGATGATGTCATTTTGCGTGTGTACCCTTGAGTGGTCAGTTTTTCCAAAACCTCTTGGTATATTTGCTTGTTGCCTTGTCAAGTTGATGCTGGATGAACTCTCTCACAAGTACCAACTGTCATCATCCAGTGAGGTAAATCTACAGGCCCATCAACCAATGGAGTGTGCTTTCAATTAGTTCATTTGCACCCAATACCCAACTTGGGTGCAAATGAACCCAAGTCGGGTATTGGCTAGTACCACCTCAAAGGTGTTTCCAAAAAGTGGGGAGGAACTGCACGGGATCTAAAAACGGAGATGAATGGAGGAAAAAGAAGTTAAAGCCACACCCATGGACAATGGACCGTAGTAATTTAAATGACTTGATAAGAGGATATTCCTGCTAACTACAGCTGAAACCTCCTGGCTTGGTGTCCATTCCCATGTCTCTCTTCTGGCACAGAATTGTTGCTAAACGACATTTCTGCAAAGCTTCCTTTAAGCTCCAGAAGCTACAAGCCATTATAAAAAACCTCAAGAACAGCTTCCTCGCAAGATTTAAACCGTTTATAGCTTCCTTTGCTCCTCCACCAGCTTCTCTCATCTTTTTACCTGGGATAAGCAGAACATAGGCCTGCTATTCATGTCACATCTTGCCAGTAGCCGTCGCTTCGATGGGAGCCAGTGCTCCACGAACACTCCGGTGTTGAGTTCCACCATAGGGACAGGTTACCGGCTCCCGCTGCCAACAATGTCCGTTGAGCGCAAATGTTTATTTTAAAAGTTATGTTCGGGTATTGATTTTATTTCATTTTCCCTCCTCGCAGCCCGCCTGTTCCTGGCTCAGGTAAAGTGCCTGTCCATCATGAGGTTTCCCGCTGGAGCTCGGCATGTTGTCTGTCTCATAAAAGCTGCTACTATAGTATAATGTAGCTCCATAGCCTGAAATGTTCGACTCTCCTCTCCAAGAACACTCAGCGCCACAAAGTGTGTGTATATGGGCACAAACCAAGAAAAATATGTTCGAGACTAACTTCTTATGATAGTCTAGACATGGAATATCTCACCTACCAGGAGGAAAAATATAACTGTTAACATTAATTTGCTACATGCCTCTTTGCCCACTTTCCTTATTTCGTACCTCAAGTCTGTGTTTGTATTCAATTACTTTTAAACTGGTTTATGTTTAATTCGAATGAAGTCACACTTGAAGTTTTCTTCTCTCAAAACCGTTTTCTTCCTTCCTGTTAAAAGTGGGACTCACTTCCTACTGTTTATTTATCTCAAAGACCATAATGCAAAGAAAAAAAGTTTTGGTAGCTGCTGAAATTAGATGATTGTTCTATTAATAAACTTTTCAATAAAACGTATTGATGATTTAAAACATGAGTGAGCATATACATATATTTTACATGTTGGACAAACAGCTACCATGCTGAGCTACACCTTATTACCGCTGACCATAGTGTATTATTGAAGTGTCTGGAGAGGCAGCAATATAGCCAACTCAATGAAAAACTGACTTCATGAGAGGAAAATTAAAGTTCTGGAATGGCCTAGCCAAAGACCAGAGCCAAACATGGCCGACAATCTGTGCAGAGGACTGATATATTACACTGTGGAGCAGTCAACTAAACCCATGTCAACATGTGACATGCTAACACACTTCTACCAAACACTATAAGCTGAAACTGAATCATTAGCTGCATTGGCCATATAATTGTGCAATTTGACATTTCAAAAATAAATTTTCTTATTGGAACCACGTCAATTTAAAGAAAATGAAGATAGTTTATGGAAACATTTTTTTCCCCCGTCACATGAGTCACTTTATCAACAACTGGATGTTGGCAAACCACAAAGAAGACGACAACAGGAAGTAGCTGGAGGATGACGTTTTGTTATTGACTTATTATGTGAACAAATGTATTCACATGTGATTTTAGCTGCATTTCTTATTTAATGAAAACACTGTAATTGCGAAGGTGTGCTCTTTCGACATTAGCAGAATACTGACAAAGTTATAAACGTAACTTGTGTCTCTATAAAGTCTTAGGGAACTTTCAGGGTGTGCACACTTACGCAACCAGGTTTTATTTCTTTTGAAGATCGTTTTTCATTCAGTGTATTTTTTTTAATTCAACTACTTACCATGGTCTCCTTTTTACATCGGCACTTTAGGTCTTCTCCTGCTGCATTACGACTGAAACAGGCGATAACTGAAAGTGTCTGTGTTTTTGTGTGTTATTGTTATGCATTCATAACGGATGTTGAATGCATTCAGGTTCGCAAACATATGAAAAAACACTCCAAGGAAAAGTGTGTAAATATTAAAAATGCCTGCGATGAAAACAGAGACCGAGGTACTTAGCAGTAATTCAGCTGTTGCATTGTTTTTGTACGATGACAAAAAAAAAATCTGTATGTATGGATAAATAATTTGAGATGAAAACTGTTTGCACTGCTTGTTAAATCTGATTAGTCTACTTGTTTTGGCATCAATACCGAGTGCAAGAACTCTGATATCTAAGCACCGGGTAATTATTGTGGCTAAAATAGCTGTTTGGTCTGCCATTGAAGCTTATAAACCTATCAGACAGGGTTTAAAAAATACATCTGAGTCCTCACGTTTTGCCCTTTTGGCTCCCATTTTCCCCAACATTTACAGCACAAACTTTATGACAATCCATCTGTAACAGTTCTGATGAGACTGGTGCTCGGATTTCGGTACAGTTAAAGAGATTAAAGTATTTGAGCTAATCCAGAGGACTTTTCTTCCAAAGAGTCCTGCTAATGTAGGAAACATACTCATGGACGGCAAAATTTATTAGAGCCATAACAAAATCTGTGAACGCTTACTATTTGCACCAGCTTCTTAAGTAGTTCCATTTTTCCGCTGTCATTTTCAAACAGTATTTTGTACTAGGTATAGTTTTAAAAAGGTCTAGTAAATTAATCAACTTTGAAAATGTATATACATCATATATTTTAGGGCGGTTTTGCTTTTTCGTCACACTTGAATGCTTCAAAACTTAATTTGTGCAAAATGTTTCTGGCATATATATATATATATAGTGCCATTAAAGTCTTTTAATCTAGTTACTTGCAATTAGTCATGTTTTAATCAAACATTGAGGAAAAAAACGACATTCTCAATTTAAAAAGCCTTTTTGTCGCTAAATTATTTCTCTGCAACTTAGTAAGGGACTTTTATCTGAATATTATTGGGGATGTATGTGCCGTAATTTCCGGACTATAAGCCGCGACTTTTGTCACACGCTTTCAGCCCTGCGGCTTATACAATGATGCGGCTTATTTATGCATTTTTTTCTAACGGCCGCCAGGGGCGCTCGAGCAGAAAAGGTAAGAGTGAGACAGGGGGAATATATGTGTCGAGGAAGACGCAAGTTTAATGTAACTTAACACGTCTCAGTGCTCAGGAGGAAGATGAAGAAGCTCTCAGTGACTTTTACCGGTATGTTTTTTTTAACCAGCCCTGTTAGCGCTGTGTTACTACCGTGTTGCTGCTGTGTTACTGCCGCGTCACAGGCACTGTTTGGAAAAAAAAGCTAAGGTATATTATAAAGCTCTTTCTGTGTACCGTCTGTATGTAGGCACATGAGGCTTATAGACAGGTGTGGCTTATGTATGTACAAAATGTTTTTCTTTTCTTTAAAAATTTACTGGGTGCGGCTTATAATCAGGTGCACCCTATAGTCCGGAAATGGCTGTGTGTGTGTGTGTGTGTATATATATGATCATGTATGTAATATTTTTATTTTTTGGGTGAAAAGGTTCATGTTACGTCCCTTTTCCAGTTTTCACATGAAGTATTAATCAGTGAGTTATCTTTGTCTGTCTGCTGATTTAGGATCAGTAGACAGATCATTTACCCATCCTGTTAGGAAGTGTGACTTCGCTCTCTGTTTTTTTAATCTTTTTATTTCTAATTTCTGTTTATCCAATAAATCAGTGGCAGTAGTCTTCTTGAAAAGCCGTACTTCCTTTAAATAAACCTAAAGCAAGCTGAGAAAGCTTCAGTCTCGTCTGCGGCCCGGCAGCTTTGTATATTAGAGTTGACAAATGTCATTAAAATTCACTGCTCCAAATAACCAATCTCTCAGCAGCCCACACATGCCAGCTTTCAGCCGTTCAGCTGAAACCGTGGATATGCTAACCTCCGCAGAGGATGTCCGCTGGGACCTGGAGGCCAGACTTGGGTTTCCCCCCGGGACAGAATCCGGCTAGCACGCATGCTAATGGCTGGACGTCTCCACGGTCTGCGCCTCAATCTTCATAAAATATTCCCCATCCTAGCTGGCTTTTCATCACCTATTAGGTCTCAAACGTTCCAAAGTGACAAAAGAATTGTTTTGACAACGTGCCAAAACAGACTGTCACAACTTGCTGCTTTTCAAAGGAACGCCTCGGCCTTCCTCGCTACTTCCTCCGAAAGGAAGAGCCGCTGATTAGCTGCCGCTGTGGACGAAAAACCCGAGCGCGGGGGGGGGAAGCTATGTGAACGCCGTGGCTTCTCTAATCTTTAGACGGCAACAGAAGCGGCCGGAGCAGGACGGGTCTGCTGCAGCCTTTTGTGGCCGAACACAAGCTGTTCGTGCGGCTGAGTTAAGCTAACCGCGAGCTTTTAAAGGCCAGCAGCAGGAGCGCCAACTTCCAAGCAGGGTGGAAATTTGGCACTTCGAGGAGGTGCAAGATTTCGAGGTAAAAATAAAAGCCCCCGAAAGTAAAAGGCGCTTACTTCTACGATTTCCTATAGGAGCTTTGTCATCACTGTACACTCAGCAAAAATGACTCCTAGAGTTAGCTAAAACTAACAGATTAGCTCAGTTTTAAACAAATACTACACCCTTGTCTGGTATTTGCAATCGGCGAACTCTGACACAGAGTGACCCATCTTAAATTGATTTTTTTTTTTTTTAAGATGAAAAACTATCAATGTCTAAAGAAAGTATACGGGTTTGCTGTTTTAGGAGCTAAAAATATCTTTGTGTGGACAGCAGCTTTCTTCAAAATGGCAGAAACGTTGCTGCTAGAATTCTGTTCAATAAAATTTATGGTGGATCCAGTTTTTTCACTGGAATACACATGCAGGACTTACTGGAAGGGTGGCTTTAACCATCAATTAAAAAAGTAAATATGGTATACTGCCTATATTCTTGAGCTGCCTGGGAATACCTAAAACCCACTAATACCAGTGACTCCCTAAAAACGCTCAACTTCACAAAAAGTAGTTTTAAATAACGTATTGAGTGCACAGTGTCCAGTTCAGGGCTTTACAGAAAAATACTTTACTGTCCAGCTGGAGCTGCAGGTTACAAAAACCAAGTTCAGGTGGTTGACCTCATCTTGGAAGGTTTTCAGTTGAACAGAACCTTTTGAGATGTTCAAAACTTGATCCATAACTTTATACCGGATAAAAAAAAAACAAAAACGAAAATCATATTTACTCCCCACTGTGTTTCTGTTCAGTGTTCTCTGAGGGTTTAGGGGTATCTGGACTCATACTGAGGTTTCAGTAAACAAAGGAAGACTCGTGTTCAGTAATTAGATGATTTCTGGAGGTAATTTGTTGGAGTGGATCTTATTTAGGGGTGTCAAAGGAAAGCGAGCTGAATAGAGGCGCGCTGTCGGAAAAATAAATTTCATCTGTGTTAGCTGAATTTTAAGCTACTTATAAAGGGTGAATTTGAATTGAACCTCCCTGGCCACCATCATACATTAGTTTTTTTCAGTGGCGGTTTTTGATATGGGTGTTATGGGCAGTTGCCCAGGGCGGCATTAGAAAGGGGCAAGGCGCCTTAGAAAACAAAATATAAGTCATCTGTTAGTTTTGCCCTGAAGACGTTTGCTACTGCTTCTACTTCAGTAGCATGTTGGTGGGTTCAGGGAGGCTAGGTTACCTGATTTCTGCATTTTAATTGGTTGAGAGGCACCAAAAGGAGTCCACTGGTTCTTTTGATCATTTCATGCACAAAAAACATGAATCATTAATATGATTCAACAACATTTAAACAAACTCGGCTGCATTTATTGCTGTACTTGCACCTTTAGAAAGACTAGAAACCACATAGTGTCACTGATGACTGAAATACATGGATAAAGGTGGACTGGAGCATGCTAGGTTTTCCTGTGTGTCTCTTCCACATGTGTTTCCAATGGGAAGAACAGAGTGCATGTTTGATTCCCAAGTTGGTATCAGCTACAGCTGACACTCATGGATGCTTTGTCTGCACATGCACATATTACGGTCTGAGCTTTGAAGAGCTTCTGATCAGAGAGAGGCTGCCTGGTGAATATGTGGTACAGGCTCGGGTTACTCTGTGGCTGCTGAATGTCTAACGAAGGAGGACGTCAGTCTTTTCTGAGAAGCGGCTGTGACAGCAATGAGATGCAGAGGCAAATGAAACCTCAGCAGAAAAGAAAAGTCAAAACATTAAACAGCAGTAGCATTTAAAAAAAAAAAAAAAACCTGTGTGGTTCTTTTTTGGGCTCCCGCTGCCGTGAACTAAAAATCTCATTTGTTGTAATTATTCAGTGACAGTGACACTGTCACATGAAAAATGAGTCTTTTTCAAAGTAAAAACAGAAGGTTGGTTGTGTGACAGAATAAAAATATGTTGTAATGCATATTAATAATGGTATGTGGGGGGTTTTACAGTCACAGGAACTGAACACCTTTCAGTCACTGAATCAACCATGAAGTCTTTGTAGACTCAATTAATCTAAAGTCAAATATACGCATGGACCAGTTATCACTTGCAAGATACATTGATGGTAACAATCAGTTACTGATTCCAGTTTTGCTTTATAGCATTCCTGCATTGTAAGTCTGTTTTGAAGAGATACCAGAACCAATGGGGGGCACCGCTAACCAAAATGTTAGTTGCACTTTCCCTAAAGTACTAATCTTAAACATCAGTTCTGCTAAGGCACTATTAAAGGATGGAATTTATTGGAAGCTAATGCTAAAGTGTTAAAGTCAATCATGTTGTTGTGTGATAAATACGCAACATGCTCAAAAAAGAGAAACCACGAAGAGAGGAAATTGAACTGCTGAAAACTGAACAGTCACCCCTCACTTCAAAATAAAAGCATAAAAATAAATGTTTATTTGACAAATCCTTTGCAGTCGATAGCCAAAATTTCAACACACGTTGAACTCTATTCACCTGAACGTTTACAAAATGTCCATCTGAGTTAGTAGTTTACAACAGATGTGAAATGAATTATTTGGAGGGAAAGCCAAATGCACTAAACGTTTTCAAAGTTAGCAAAATGCTGCAGCGCTAAACAAAAGAATTAGCTCTATTAGCGCGTTAGAGGGAGTGTTCTCACTACAGTCAAGAATGTTTTCTCTTTCTGCACAGAGAAGAGACAAAAACAGAGTGATGACCCAGTCGAAATGGACCTGGGACTTTAAAAGTGCTTTTTTGAAAGGAAACAACAGTGGAACAACGTTTTCTACTGATCTGCTGCCCTTCCAAGAATATCCACTGGCAACACACTGCAAATGAGTGGCAGGTGAAAGTAGAAACACCAGGATCAAAAATAACTCAGACACAGGCCCACCATAACCCTGCCCGAGTTATTTGGAGAAAAGCTTGCATTCTATTAACACATGGCTTATGAGAGTTTATATTTTCAGCAGCCAAAGAAAACAAACGGAAGAGAATGTATGAACACGGGGCTTGAAGCTTTTATCCAAGCAGCGTGGACCGCAGGAAGTAGAAAACTGGGGAGCGACATTGGAACAGACCACAATCCTCTCAACAGCAAACCGTCATCTGTGTGAGAGACAATCTACAGTAGTTCCAGTCAAGTTCATTAGCAAACATTAAGCATATGAGAGCACAATGTGAGGCCCAACACAGCGTCAATGTCCATTGATCAAGTTCACTGAATCAAGAACAGTTTAAAAGCAAATTATTTTGGTCTGTAGAAGAAGCTGCTAAAGAAAGCTAAGGTGTGAGAACCGAAGATGTGTAAGGTAACTTAGGGATCCCTTGCTCAAAGGACGAGGTGGGAAATTTTATCGTAAGGTTATAAGGCATATTTTCAATTAAATAAGAATAAGACAGGAACTTTTTTTAATCATTATCCAAGAAACTTTCCGTAGTTTGACTCCATAAACTGTGCAGTGTGTAAAACTGACGATGCTCTCCTCTGAGCAGCGTCACTGGGTGTTAATAGCTTCTGCAAATGATCTGGCAAATAATTTCTTCAAAGCCTTGTAATGAACTAAAGTCAGATTTTAATCAGTAAATATAAATGTAAACATATTTACTGATATGTTTAAATTTCAGTAAATGTAAACAACATTCCAGTAGTTTGAACATTCCAAACTCTTGTAAAACAACGTTTAGTGTTCGTCACTTACGCCTGGTTAAAAACTCTTTTCAATTAGGAAGAAAAAGGGAACAATACAAAACAGGAAGTGTTGATAAATGCAAAACATATCATGTTTTTGCATGATTTAAATCTGTAGTTTCTGATTCACTTTAAAGTTTTTATTTATCTGCAAACAAAAACAGTGTAAATGTTTCCATTGACTCTGTGGTTCAAAATGAGATTCTGATGTATCTCGAGTCCAAACTGTCTGCTGAACCCAACTGAACCAGGCTATAGAGACTCATCACATTAGTTTCACTGGAGGATTCAGGTCAGACTCACTCAATGCTTGTGAAAATGTTTTAATGGACAAAAATATGCATTTCTGTTTTGCTTGGGTGGAAAACTTTTTCAGACAGAAGTTAAAGAGGGTTTAGTGTCAGCTATGAAGAACTTCAAAGGAGTGATATCCCCAAGAGATTAAAACCAGATTTCTATCACTAGCAGGTCCAGTCATATTAAAGCAATGCGTCATCGAACATGCATTCGCTCTGGTTAAAAATATGAGGAAAAGCAGCACCGCCAAACGGGAGGAATTGGACGCCTTCACACACAAGGAATTCTGGTCTGCAAGTCACCCAGATAATGGTGCGTAACCTGTCCGTACAGCGGGAGGGGAGATCCGAGTTGCTCGCCTGGCCGACGGTGGTTCCACCATCAGTCTCGGCGGGGGTCAGGCCCACACACAGCCCGAGCAGAGAGAAGGTAAACACCGCCTCCCCCACAGCAGCAGGTCGTCTCTGTTCGGACAGAAAGAAAAACACCGGGAACCAAGAGATGAACCGTGTGATGGTTTGGAACCGGCAGAAGGTCGTGACAGGTAGCCAATAAAGGGCTGCGCAAGTTCCCAAGAATATTACATTCTGTCTGCTGTGACCGCTTTATAAGTAGTTCAACAGCGAAAGACGACTAAAAGAAGGATTTGATAGTGATTTCTACAACAGATTTTTGTCTCCAAAGAACAGAGATACACTAAATAATCAGGTAATGACTGAAACGAGGTGATTTTCAGTTTGATTGGCCTTGATCATTGACCGAATGATCTTATTCTGGAAACTAAACACACCATAGTAAGGAATAACCAGATTGGCGTAGCATCAACACTTTTGGTGAAATGCCTTCAGACAAAATTGTTGAAAATTGGCGAAATACAGATAAACTGAACTGAATTTTATTGCTCTGTTTCCCATTTCAAATGATGCATTGTTACTATTCCTTGTCCTCCAATGCAGATTTGTGCCTGCATTGGAGACATTTTGGAGTATCAGCGAAAAGGTCAAATGACCCAGAACCAAGTTGAGCTGCACACAAGAAAAGTTGCTTTGTTTTATCCGTTGGAATCTTCAGCATCTCAGTCAAAAAAATAAAAGTACAATTTTAGCAAGTAGTTTCAGTCTTTTGGAAATCTCAAAGTTAAGGTAAACATGTACATTATTGTTGTAGTGCACATAGAAACTTATGTCTACATTTTACAGTTCCTCAAAAACATGCTAATTGCTGTTAGACAATTTGAATGGTCAACTGGATTTTTAAATAGTTACACAAGTAAATATACATTTATTTAATCACTCTGTCAGTTCTTCTAATGATCTGCTCCTGATTCCATAAAAGGCAGAAAAAAGGTGAATTTTCCCAATCCAAAAGGCATATATGGGGTATGTATCCCTGGCGTCTCGTCACAATGATGAGTTGCCAAAAACCCAACAAAGAAGACTTTGAGCTATCCCAGATGACAGTCAAATTATTTTTTACAGTGCTCATTTCAGCAGTTTGAATCTGGGATCCTGTCCTTCCTGCTATGATCCATAGATAGACTTATAGATCAAGAATTTTCTAGACCATGACAGACCAGAGCAGTGCCCACATTACAGCAGACGATGCCTAAATCTGTCCACCTATCTCCTGCACTGTCTTACTGTCATAAAAAAAAACTGATCCAGTGAATGCTGAAGGCCGTGGCCGGACCATGCCAACAGAATCATATCATCTGCAAAAAAGCAAAGACGAGAGCTTGAGGTTTGCAAAGATCCTGTCCATGAACACCACAGAGGTGAAACAGGTTACAAGTGGGCAAACCTGGGAGAGTCCAACCCACTCTGAGATCATGCTTGACTTTGTGACCAGGTCTTGCTCTAGCTGTACAGAGACCAGCAAGCACCTTGTAAAGTGGACTGATATAGCTTTCTGTTGATATACGGCACTCCATAAACTGACTGAATTGTTCCTGACGCACCTTAGTTTCCCCAAGACACAGGTCAAGCAACAGTAGCAACTGAAACCCAGGAAGTTACCTCATCTAGGCAGCAGGAATGGTTCTGCTCCTTTAACACCTCCATAATGTTGCCTCATAAATTAGACTGTTCCTGACAGACAAGAGTTAATTTAGAGTTTAGGGTGTATGGATATGTGGACTGTGGAAGACAACACAAGATGAATGGAAGATTGGGGAGGGGGCGGCGGGCACATGGGGATTTGTTTGCCTGTCTATGTCAGGACTAAAGGGGACCAAGGATGAGCATTAGTGGTCTTATCTGACTTGTCAAACAGCAGGAAAGGTCAAAGGTGAAATGTGGCTGGTTGATTGAAAGCTAAAGTTTCTCCATTTTGTTTGAGTCGTCCTTTGAAAAACAACCTGCCAAAAAACGAGCTGTGTTCTTTGTATCAGTATCTTATAAAATTCACCCTTAAAACTTGGCATGTTTTGTTTTGTTTCCACCACAAATTTCAGCGTTTTAGATTTTGTGACACAGATTAAGTGCTACATAAATGTGGAGCAGAAGGAAAATGATACACGATACATATTCTAAATAGCATCTCTCCATTTTTAATGAGGGAGTGGAACAGAAATATACCGTCTGAATTCTGTAGTGAAATGTGCAATGGAATGCTTTAGGTCAACATATACTGATGTATCAGAATGGCTTAGTCAAAGTCCTGACATAAATCCAACTTTGAATCTGTGTTAAGGATTAAAATTGACTGACATTAAATTACTTTGCAAAAAAAATGTGGCAAAAATATAATTAAAAAGGGTTTTGGAGACAAATGCCAAAGACTTCCAGCTGTATTGCAGGTTGTTCAACAGAGTTAGAAGTGAAGGTGAGGCTGGTGCAAGGCAGCTAGGAGGACAACATAAGAACATGTCAGACTTTTTGGATCTTTATTTGTAAAAGAAAAATGAAAACAAAGAATTGTCTTACTTCCACTTGATAATTATATTCTGGTTTGTGTTGGTCCATCACGTAAAATTTCGAAATACTAAAAATTTGTGATGGAAATGTGAAGATTTTATTGCTGAGAATGTCAGTGTGTAGGAGCTCTGCAGTTTTTAAAGGAAATTTGTGTGACTGTCAAATGACCTCATATGTATCTACACATGTCGGGGTGCGGGTGTGTGTGTGTGTGTGTATCAGAGGTCTCGGTTCAAATGAGAGTCAATCAAGCAAAGTTTGTGTGTTTAGGCAAAGCGTGAAAAATCCAAGCAGACGCGCCTCTGCTTCCCACCGTACTTCCATATCTGTTTTTCTGTCTTTCGCATGTGGGGGTGGACCGAAAGTTTGTTTCTGTGATCTGCGTTCAAGGGCAGACCCCTAAGTCTTAACTTTGACCCCCAGAGTTCACACTTATCCCTTTAATCCTGTCCCAGCCGACCAACAATCCTGTTTCCTCCCTCCGCACAGTGCCGACATTGATCCAAGGCTCAGACAAAAAAACATTCGAGTGTAATCTTCACACACACACACCATTTTCATTCTCAATCATCCCACACACCCCTTTTCTCCAACCACCTCCACCCTTTCTCACCCTCCCTGAGCTGACCTTCTTCCTGACCCGTGCTACACATTTCACCTCCTTCTGGAGGATCAATCAATATATCAATCCTACAAGTAGTGTTGACATGCAGACTATCGGTAAAGAAAATTTTACATCAGAAATAACCCAACATCCAAAATGGGTAGAGTTCTTATTTCTGGCAACAAACACTTGAATAAATGATACTTTGGAGCCCCTCATTCATGAAATGAAACTGGAAGTCGTGATACGTTTCTGGAGAAATCTAAAAATCAGTGAGAGGCTTTTTGGCGACGTTTTAGTTTTTATTTAAATATTTCACAAATCAAAGCTGTTTATATCCATTTGGTGGAACTGAGTAAAGGTTTGAGTGCTTTGATCACAATTTTCACCCCTGTGTCAATCTAACATTATCATTATATGAAGGAAAAAAACATCAAATATACACCTTATATTTCCTCACAAATAGTTCTATCTTATAAAACTTGATCTGTGTTTTGGATATTTTACTTTTTAATATAAAGGAGGGCTGCACAGTGGCACAGTTGCTGCCTTGCAGCAAGAAGGTTCTGGGTTCGATTCCCGGCCCGGGGTCTTTCTGCATGGAGTTTGCATGTTCTCCCTGTGCATGGTGGGTTCTCTCCGGGTACTCCGGCTTCCTCCCACAGTCCAGAAACATGACTGTCAGGTTAATTGGTCTTTCTAAATTCTTCCTAGATGTGAGTGTGTGGTTGTTTGTCCTGTCTGCCTTTGTGTTGCCCTGCGACAGACTGAATGGAAGTTTAAAAAACCATTTTAAAAAAAGTGTCCAAACAACACCTCTGAAAATGTTGTAGTACGTACATCGAGCCAACCGGTGGCGCTGTGACGCTGCCACAGAGTGACGCAAAAAACACTGACGGCGCCTTGTGCAAAGGCAAAGGATGTAATTCCACTATGTTCATCTATAAAAGTGTTCGACGAAGCATGTAGTATTGACACTTTGCAGGTGATGTCATGCTCTTCAGAGAGTGGCGTGCTCCGATGGACGTCAAAACAACAAACAAAACTTGTCAAAAATAGATACTTCTATTTAGCTGATTTTACTTTAAAAATGGTGCATGATGAACTGCACTTCATTTTAACATAATCTTTTTAATGAGGAAAGTAGCCTGTAAAGGGAAGCAGCCATCAACCGTAAGGACTGGCAGCCATCGGTGTAGTCGTAGATTTGCATTGGGTTTTTACAACATAAGAATAAGGGGTAAAAATATATTGCATTTCGGAGATGGTACACATCTAATCATTCATTACTATGGAACAAATGCCACACTGTCGTGTAGCCTAGCATGTACAAAGACAACTGGTAAGCTACTAAACTTTCATATACTTTAAAGTCTTTAGAAATGATGTGTCGCAACTTAGAGACTCCACATACACCACACATTGAACCACTGCTATTAGAGGGAAGTTACCTGATAATATCATTACTTAATCTCATGCTATGTTAAGATTTACTCAGTTTGGTATGCCAAATATTTGGAATAGTTTTGTTAGACAACAGCTCAATCTAATTTCTGAGTAATTTAGCTATTAATTATTTTAACAGTCATCGATTTGCATAGTGTTGAACTTTTATTTATAGACGGTCAGACCGTTCACTATGAAAATACATAAATCTTAAAAACAATAATGACATTACGGCTAAGTTAAGCAGTAGAATGCTGTAGATTTGACGTCCTCAATCGAAAGCAACGCAAATATGGTACACGTCTGGTACAAGACGTTCTATAAGAAACATGCCATTTCTTCTTTACGTTTCAGCCTACATACAATGTGGTTTGTGAAGCACTCCAACATTAGGCGGGACAGGAAACAGTGGCAATATAATCTGCCTTTCACTTTCCTTCTTAGCAATACACAACAAACACCAGAGCCTCAAAATTTTGTTTCCACTGATGTTTTTCTTTTTGTGATTAGCAGAACATTTGGAGCGCTCGCCAGAAACTAAAAATACAGCCACACTATAATAAACACACACCCAAAGTGTGACTGAATAAGGGCAAACATGCAACTGAATTCTCCCTGTTAGATTCTCGGATGCCTTAATTGATTTAACAAGTAAGAAACTGAGGGGAATGCCCTGCTCTTTACAAGCCCAGTGCTCCTTTTAGCAGCAGGTAGCTTTCCATCCTCGTCCATCGTCAGCTCTGTCTCCCAAAGCTGATGTTAGAGCTATGCGTATAAAAGTCTTGGTTTGGAGCGCCGTGCCAGAGTAAACTGGGTGGTATACGGTTTAGAGACATTTCCTTCTTCGAGAGTTAGAGTCCCAGCTCCTTGCTTATGATGGAACGAGCCGCTGTTTGCCAAGTGCCGGCCATTTCTTAGGCCTCATTGTGGCTCAGAGGAACACTTCAAAAACCACAAGTTATCATTGGAGCTGCAGACGTCCGCAGTAAGCAGGACAACCATCGGTGTCAACCTACACCCCATTACACTCTCCTCTACTGACCCTGCACACCTTGCACCAGCCTTACCTGGCACTCTCTATCAGTCAATCTGCCGCCAGCTCGCACACCTTTCTTCCTCCACCCGTCTGCCGGTGCCAAGCCCTGCACCGTCCGTCGTTCTTTCCTTCCTTTCCACCCCGCACACACACACACCCATCCATCCATCCACGCCGTCAGCACTCCATCATTCTTGTCCGGCACGGGGTTTCGAAGGATGAATGGCAGCGCACAGCGCCAGGTTTGTGCCGCTTTCTAAACACGGCCGATGGGCTGTGTGGCCTCTGGAATGGTTAAGTTCACATGGAGAAAGCGGTTCTAATGCGCTGCGGCAGAAAATGTAAAGCACCCGCAGGGATACCAGACCTCTGACTTAGAGATCAGGTGTTGGGATTTGTTCGTCTGTGACGGGAGTCAGATTAATCGCCCTGAGAAGTTAAATAGTGTAGCTGTGATGTGCATTTATTCGATACTTTTCCAGGCACAGGAAGTATATTTTGTGCCTGGATTGTTTATCCTCCGGTGAAGATGTTGCTTAGATAGCTTGTAAATGACATATAAACAATATTTTTATTCTCATGACTTGTGGCTCAAACAATATTTCTGAAAACATGAACCACTTGTTCAAAGCTCCATTTTTCGTCTCGTTTTCAATTGTAGCTGAAGGTCTTGAACAACAAATAGTTTGATTAAATGTAAAGTATGATCAACTTTTTTTTTTTTAATATAGGTATTGCCACGTAAAGTTGAAATCAGATATTTTACCTTCACTGAATCAGACTTTAGTCAGAACCATGATGCCGGGTAGGATTACTTAAAATAAAGCCAAAGGTTTACGTATATTTCTTTAGTTTTTTTTTTTTAAATCAACTTTTAATTGCCTTTCAAAACTTTTGAGTGTCTTTCCGCAAGCATCTCTAAATTGTTTTCTAGAATTTTGGTGCATTCCTTCTGAAGGAACTGGTGGAACCGAGTCTTTGATTGCAGATTTTCACATCTTAGTCAGACAGTGTTCTGTCTGACTGGCCTTATGACGTCCAGTCCAAAGCATTGTCTTTCTTGTCTCCAAGACATTTTATTCCTAATCTGGTAGTATGTTTAGGGTAATTGTTTGGAAGACCCATTTGTGTCCAAGCTTTAACTTCCTGGCTACTATGTTCAGATGTGGTTTCAGTCAACCTGCATAATGGCCGTTCTACATTAACAGTTAGACAATCCTAATAATAACAAAGTCTATATATCATTTCGTGCTCAGCATGATGTATTCCCACCATCATGGAAATACATCATGATGGTGGACGACTCTTTAGTTTTCAGCGAGGTTAAAGACGTTTTCCATTCCATGTTTTTGCAGCGCTAGTTAATACATGTATGTAAGAAAAATACAAAATATTGGCACTTTTAGTTTGTGGCTGTAACTCAATCCAACAGATGCGATTTAGCTGTTGGAGAGTAGACTATAAGCACGGCAGCTGATGCGGTGAAATTTCAGCCGCGCTGGAATACATTTACACCCATGACTCGCGTAATCCGAGTCGCCCATGTGTGCGATGGCAATCGGTATTCATGCTAATATAAAATATCACGGGGAAATATGGGAGGTGAAAGTGTTATGTCTAACTTAGCTGTGTCTCTAACTGTAATATTCCTTCCAGATAACATCTGTGTCTACCGTCTACAACAGCGCTCTCTGTTCCCCTTCGTAGACGTCCAGAGTCTGGCCTCAGCTTCCACTTCTCCTCCTCTCCTCCCTTTTCTCCATGAAGCCTTTTCACTGGAAATGGCGTGACTTATTCTTAAAAAAAATACCCTTTAAAATTCTTTTTGTCCATTTTTCCTATGTCAACCAGTCACACGTACATGCAAATACCCTGAGAAAATATTATGATTTGGTTTTGCAGATATTTTTAGTTTCCCTTTCCTGGGCTGCGCTTTTTAAACATGTATGGCGCACCTTGTTAAGCTGAGTAAGTTCAGATTTTTTTTTTCTGTCAATAATAAAATCAGACTTGAATTATATGTTTTTCTGTTTATTGCAGCCATCTTTTTTATGTTTTAATACAACATTATTTAGTGAGGCACATATGAGCTGGACAGGAGAGCACAGAGCTGTCCAAAAACATGAATGAGCGCTGAACATTGTGTCACAATTAATTACAACGAAAATTTAATAAAACTTTATTGGGATTTGGTGCCGTAGCTCAACAGAAACTAGTTCATAACTGTGATTTGGAAACATTTTTTTATTTTTTCCTGCAATTATGGCAGTTACCACCACTATTTCAGAGGACACTCCAAATGACATTTAAGTTAGCGAAAGAGAAATGAAATGTTTTTGTGACCCATCTTCAAAGACTCGTTGTGGATGGTGCAGTGAGAATGAAACATCGCCAGTAGCAGTCAGTCTTGCTATAAATCTGAAAGAGGCTTCTGACTGAAGACTGTTTTAATGTAACAACACGCAAACGATTCAATATCCGGACAACAGACGATATCCCACCGTAGCTGTAACCTGTATGATATCAGTTATTGGCAAGCTCTGCTAATCCACCTCATTAACTTTTGCTGCTCCTTTTTAAATCTCATCAGGCCCGAACAGCGAAGCGCTGGCGAAGGCCTGTTGTAAAAAGGATGCTATGGATGTATGAAGCTGGTAATGTTAGGATCTTTAGGACTTTGGCTTGATTTTTTGATTCATTTTGTGGTTTAATCACTTTTGACATTCCGTATTTGTTTGGGATTTCAAGTTCTTGTGTTGCTTATTAGCATTTCATTTATTTAGATTCTGATCTGTGTTGTAGTTGTTTAGGTTGGACACTAATTCTGTGTTCTCCCACTGTCACTCGACTCTTCCATCCTGTTCATTTACTCGCCTGTTTGACGTTCCAGAAGCTTCTCCCTGCCGTTTAAGCACCTGCTTTTATACTTGACGGTCCTTGGTGGATTCTTTTCTCCCATGTATTCCCAGTTCTTCTGATTTCTTCCCTCCGTGTTTCAGGTTTTCTTGTTTCTGTAGGTTTTGGACTTTTGCAATTAAAATACTCAAACCGAAGCGAAAAGGTGAAGTCATCCTCCAAAAGTCACGGCGCCATGATGGGGGTATAAAAAGTGACAACTCTGGGTCACTAAATATAAATGGATCTCAAACTAATGCAGATATTTCCTAACAAAAAAATATCTACCGTTACTTTTATGCATTAGCCGATGAAATAAGATATATAAAATTTTGTTGCCGAAACGCAAAACATGAAAAAGTTCAGATCACAAAAATACTTTCTCACACCATGTACACGCAATAACTTAAAACTCTGTGGTGTCACTAAAATAATCAACACACACACCTAATGCTGATTAAACCAATAAAACAGGTGGCTGTGATACAAGTTTCAAGATTTTATTTACAGACCTAATTATAAGTTTGAAAGAGCGTTTACATGACTCCAAATTTGAACTTTTGGGATCCTTTAAAACAAATGGCTGCAATTATAGAAATTCAAATTTTCCTCATTAGGGACCGTGGAAAAAGAAGCACCATGAGTCATGAAGGGATTCCTCAGATTAAACCTACCGTTCCCTGGACCGCTGACAGATGAAATATTAAAGTTAAGTGATCCAGAATATTCTCTCCTGATTAGACAGAGGTTGCTTTCACAGCAGATCCCTCGATGCTACTGCGAATAGCGTAAATAGAACGGAGATCCGCCAAGGTTCACAGATTTTTATTGACAACTTTGTTCCGCTGGCAAGAAGAACTTGCAATTAATATTGCCGCTACGCCCGGTAGCTAATTCAGGAACACATAAACATGCCGAACCTGACCCAGAGTAAATATGCCGTGTTGACCTAATTAAAATGATTTGTAGTTTATTCTGGGTTTTAGATAGATGGTACGGGGTTTTATTTGGTTGTGGAGGTGTTGCGTAGAGATTTGGTTGTATCCTAAAACAGTGCTGAGATTCATGAGAGCTTATCACTGTAAAGATGAACAAATCAGACAGATTTTGGCTTAAAACAAAAAGTTCAACTTCTTTTATACCAGTTATCTAAGGGTTGTAGGAACATTTGGTCAAACTTGGGACTTTTCGTTTTGCCACAAAGAAAATGAGGTGATAGAGGTTCTTGGAGTCCTTCAGTAGAAATTCAACTTGCCCAGAAGAAGTTGTGAACAATGACTTCAACTTTCTGTACGTGTTTCAGAATTGTAGTCTGCCTGTAGTTTTAGCAACAACAGTGGAGGAAGTGAACAAAGCCAAGCAGGTCGTGTTGCCCATGCGTGTTATCAATGAATTAACATTAACAGCCGCCTCGTTTAGCTCAGCACTTGTCGTTTTTGCTTTCAATGCCGGCAACTTTCAGCAAGCTTCATAGCGTCAAACAGGCGCAGTACATACGTCACCGACAAACATTAGCGATAGGGTAACATTTAACACTTCAACAGAGTCCAAGCAATCGTTCCTCAACAGCCGAGAGCCTAGACCTTCTGTACAAAGCAAACAGTGTGGAAAAAAGGGCTGGTTTTTACCTGGCTACCCAGTTACTAATGTTTGTTCATGACATATGTAATGTGCAAGTTCAATCGTGATGGAAGCTATGCTATGAAGCTTACTGGAAATTGCGCTGCTGTAAACAAACTCATGGGGAGTAGGAACGCAACATCTTTGCCTGCAATAAAATGTCTTAAACATTCCAAATTTATTGCTTAATATTTGGAAGCGCCGCCAACACGGACTCAGTTGCTTTGTTTACTTCTTCTGCTGCCATTGGCAAACTACAACTACAATTCACAGAAAACTAATGTCATCGTTCAGAAATTCTGTTCATTGTTTGGCCAGGATGAAATTCAATGGGAGCAATCAAACTCAATGGGAGAAATCTCAAACAGAGCCCTGAAGAGATATGAGAATCAAGCTGAATTGAGTAGAAAGGCAATGGCCAGGCTACTGCCGATTACTTGAACTCGTTTGGTTCTCTTTTGAACTGGCCTCTGATTGGTCACCACAGCCATATTAAGTCCCTGAACCATTTCCTGTGATTTGCGTGACCTCGCAAAGAATGTCTTTTCACTGATACCATCACTGCTGCTCATTTTACAAACCTGCGGGGCCTTGCGGCAGTTCCACTTCATCACCCTCTCTGAGCTCTTCTCTAAACCACCAGGATCGCAGCAGTCATGCAGGGAGATTCCTGAACTTGTTAAAGAGAGCAGCCGGGACCACTGTGGACGCCCCCTCCTCGCCCCCCACAGTCACATTTGAAACTAGAGGTATGCTGTGAATTATGGGCAGAGCGTGACTGCTCTGGCAAATGAAAATGTAGGTTTTGGCCCGTGATTTCCAGTGATTTTATTATTAGGATTTTTTTTAATCCCCTTTGCTTCCCTCCTCCATTTAGGTCCCCAAGGTGGATGGTGTTCGGATGCTATAAAAAGGCTTTGTGTGTTCAGTAATTGCTTAATAGTTATATAAAATGTCATTAACTGCTCTCACTGGTTAGGTTACATCCACTCTGGCTACCGGAGGGACCAAAAGCTTCTCACCCTATATGCTGTTCTTCTCTGTCCTCATGCCTCTTTTTTTGTGAAGTTTTATTGTCTCCTTGCATTGTTACTTTCATGTTGACTTTCTCCAACTTTTGTCTTTCTCTTGTCAAGATGTGATATCCAACATCTTGACAGTTATGTTAACAATATGCCTTTTTTGAGGATTATTGTTGGGGCTTACAGGGGTTAGAATTAAGGGTGGTATTAGCAGTAGGTTTAGCGCTCAAGGTTGGCATTAGAAAAGTGTTTAGAGGTAGAGTTAGGGTTTAGGTGCTACAGTTAGATTAGGGGGAGTGGTAGTTTTTAGGGGTAGATTTAGGGGTAAGTAGTAGAGGACTTAGGGTTACAGTCCCCTTGTTTTCTAATCTTCAGCAAATCAGTCCAACTGATCACAAAGCTGTAGCAGGTCCAGAGCGTCTCACATACCAACACCCGTCACTCTTGAGCAAAAAAACAAAAAAGAAGTCCACAGCCTCTTGGATGAGGTCATCGCGCTGTTTCTTTCCCCACCCGCAGGGAAATTTCTGCCTTCCGGTTACCCACCGGCCCCATGCGCCATTCTTTATTTCAGCTCCATTAAAAATAATTGGCAGATCGCTCCAGAATAAATGTTGAGGAGGAAACCGCGTCTGGTCATTCACGCTTAGTTCAACATATAAAGAGGGTGGAGAGTATCGTCACATGGCGGCGGAGTTCACAATGTATTTATTCTCCCCCCGCCCCTACTCCCATCCTATCACTTATCCAAATTGCCAGTCAATATTTGCTCTGGTGATGAGTGCTTCCAGTGGCTAATTTTTGTGGAAAAAAGAGGATTCTTTTACCCCGGTGTCCGTAGCTGCCGGCTCGCGCTGAAATAATGGCTCTCACCGCAGCTCAGCTTCCTGTCTTAATCCACCTCACTAATGACATTAATGAAAAATAATTCTAATCTAATTAGCTCTCTTCTCCAATCAGTCTCACTTCCCTTCTGGGTTTGACTAATCTGGAGAGCTGGAAACGGGTGATGGGATCCTCTCCAGCACTGCTGCTCAGTTAGTGAGAACATCGTCAGGGGAAGAATGGCGGTCTGGAAGCAGACAGAAAGATTTGCCCAATGTGGATGATCATGTGGCGAGCCTCTGTTTTCTAGTGCTTGTCATTCAATTTTAACCTAAATCTAATGAACGGTCTACATTTGTCTCATAGGTTTTATAGGTTAGTCTACTTTGGAAAACCACACAACTTTAGGATGGATATTATACTGAGAAGTCTTTATTAAATCTATAACACTTTTCTGATGATACCAGCATAAATGTATGCTGGTACATTCTGCTAAAGGGTTGGGCAATATGGAGTTTAACTTTTATGACAATATTTTGCGGTACTACTGTGATAACGACAAAAGCTGCGATAAGGACTATTAACTTTATGGATGGGTAGATAAGATAAGTGTACTGATGAGGTAAAGTCATCATTTTTCTCTCTTTTAAGCCTAATTTGCATAATTAGGCATAATTGTTTTCCTCAACATGAAGCAATTCCATATTTTGTCCTTGATTAGAGATATTTTTTTCAGCAGTTACAACACTGTAATTCAAGTTTTGAGGCATATTTTACAAAGAAAAATATTCAATGAAGTAATTTTCATGTGGGTTGTTTATCTTTATGAATGAATTTCTCCTTTGTGTTTCGTTTTTGCTGGAAGGTAACAGATCATGTGGTAGGAATGAGAGCGAGCCATATCGAAGCCTCTTCAGCCTTGACTACACAGAACAACAGTTATCATCTGCAGCTAAAGAACAAATCCGCTTGTTAAATGGTTCAGTCACATTTGTTCAGGATCCAGAGCCAGTCTCTCTTATGGACACGTTGCCACGGACACAGAGAAACACAACAAAGAAGTGGACACTGAAAAAACAAATCACGAGCAGCACAGCTTTAGGAAGTTTGGTGTTTTTAATTTATAAAGTGTAAAAAAAACTCTGCACTTCTGTTTGCTTTTAAATCCAGCCTTTGGCGCTTTAGCGTCCGTGCCGGGAACGGTCAGCCGCGTCTGACGCATGCAGCAATCACATTTTGTTTAACAGACTGCTAAATTATCTACACACATACACACACACACACACACACACCCCAGTCCCGACATCCTCAGAACTCATTTCTTCATCCAGGTGTAAAGAGTTTGCAATACTTTTTATCAATAGAGGTCAAAGATTTAAAAATGCAACCGTCTCCCTAAAACAAATAACTCTCTGCATTAGGTATGTAAAGTTGGCACATTTTACACGGCCTACACTTGCTGTTCCAAATCCCGAAAAAGCAAAAAAGATATTAGACTTGCTCACTTGTTGACTGGAAATTCAGTGTTTGTCTGCAGATGTTGCTTTCAAGTTGTTAAGTAAACATGCCACGTTTAAATGCCACTCCAGCCTTTTAAAATGCAAAACAGAGTGTGTTTGCTTGTTTAATACTACCGCCATAATAACACTGGAATGATGTATATTGCAAAAGACACAAGTTTTACCAAGTATTTTTGGTCTAGTTAGACAAAACTAACTTGCAAGTAACTTTTTAGCTAAATATAGAAGCTTGTTTTAAGTCAATAATTTCTTAAAATTGATGAAAAACTCTGCCAGTGGAAATAACACTTTTCCACTAAGCAAATTTACTTTTGTAGTGTCAAACTGCACATCTATATTGTCAATGGAAATGCATCTACAGAAGTATTGAGTATTACCTATTGGAAGTTTGATATAGTTTCATGGAAAGATGTTACAAGTTCAGCACAGAATTTGACTCGTGGGGGTGTGTGTGGGGGGGTGTGAGAGAGGGAAGCGGAGAGGATAAGGGGTGTGTGTGTGTGTGTGTAACATGCTGTTCTGGACTGCCTTCACTTGCTGTCCCACCTTCGCAGCAGGATGAGCTGCTGGCTCCGAGTTCCTTCCATTAATCACTGCTCTAATTTGTTTGCTCAGCACGGTGCTGACGGCCAGAGGTTCTTTATTGCGGCACAAAGGCTCAGGGATGCCGGGTGTGTATCCACACGCGTGGGATAGAGGGAAAAGATGAACCGGTCTCACAGTCTGCAAACTTAGACCGCCACAAATATCAGATCCTCTGAGCATCGACAAATGTAGCATAATCTTGACTCTTACAGACCTGACTGGACAGCTTCAGTTTGCAGAATCAGAGTTAGGTTTCAATGGGGAAGAGAAGCTAACAGCCATTCAGACCTAAAGCACTCTGGAAGTGGATTTATGCTGTCTAGACTTCGCAAACTCAAACCTTTTTGTAGCTTAAGAACGCTCCCTCATTTTTTGGCACACAAAAATGACCATCTATCTCCTTCAGCGACTCAGTTTACGTTGCAGCTTTTGCGTAGGATTATTTCAAAGTGAGAGAAGATGTTAGATGATCTAAAACGATTGTGAGTTTTGGCATGGTAAGTAAGGAAATCTTTGCTGCTTTCTGACGGCCTTTGGAAGAAAAAGACCCAGACCGTCACAGGATCCAACACAGTTAGGATTGGAGTTTTCTCCTTTATTCTTATATCAGAGTTTCAGATTCTGTTTTATCCTGTCATCTGTGTTTTGTTGGGCATCATGCTCAATTTACTTCATTTTTCCAAGTAGCTAGTCTTTCCTTTATCCTAGTGTTTATTTGTGCTTTGACGTAACCCTTAGCCGTTGATTCTCAGTGTTTCCTAAATTCCTTTTCCTCTTCACCTTTTCAGCATCAGTCGATTAACTCCCCCCAATGGTTCCTCGTTCTACCTTAGCACTCCTTGTTTGTATCCTTCCATTTATAACCCAGTTCTACTCTTGATAGCGTGACATGATCCTATCTGGTCTGATGGAACGCTAAGCCTGGCACACCTCAACTTTTTTTATTATTATTATACCTAGGGCTTACTGATTATCTGTCCTCTCACTGTCTTTGTTGGACCTGGCTTTTGGCCTGTCACAATAGCACATTTTTCTGGACGATAAACTGGCCCGGTAATTATTGCGCTTAAAGATAATATGGATGTACTGAGACCATTTTCAACTGAAATCATGGTCATGGCAGAATAATGCAAGTTCACCCTCTCAAAGACGACACAATTCTCATTTTGTAAAGTAGGGGTGCACCAGTTTATCGGCCTGTTGATTTATCTGCGCCAATTTCCTTTATTTTGGGAGATTGGTGATCGACTGAAACTTACAGGTGAAGCCCATCTTATCTACTGATCTTTTCTACCTCGGCAAAGGATTAAAGATCAACCACAATCCTCTCCTGCTCTCCCGTGAGAGAGGTTTGACTTATAGATCGGCTATATTTAGCAACATTTCAGACAAATTGGAATTGGCAGGTCAGGCCTTTTAAAGATCGGTAATCGGCTGGAAAACTGCAATCGGTGCACCTCGATGGTCAAACAACACTTTACACTGGAACTGGAACTTGAAAATGATTCAAAATATTGTTGAATCATTTTGTTGTTTCCAAAATGAAACAACAACCAAAAACAAATCGAACGGAAATAAGAACCTCAAACAACTGAAACCATCAATAAAATGGATTATGACATATCTGTAAGCAAAATTGGATTTCAAAAACTATTAATCATCAGAATAGAAATTATGGAGCTCATTTTAATTTATAAAGGGATTTTTTTGATTATTACTTATTCTGCAAGGCTTACCTGGTGTTATTATATTACTATAATCTTGTCTCTCTGCTGTGTTTGGGTTGTTCACATCGTAACAAGACAGTAAAAACTGGCAAGCTGTGATTTTGCCAGTTTTGCCTTGATTGAATGAAACGTTCTACTGCTTTTCCAACAATACAGAGAGAGGCTGGGACTTGCTAGCATGGTTTTGTGTCAAACGTGTTACACATGCTCTACATATAAAGCATGAAACATAATATATCACGAGCCCGTGAGCCGCTGAATGACTCTCCCTTCCTAAAGAGCAGCACTTTACAAAAGGTTCTAACTGTTCTTTCGATTTCCTGCATGTACAGAAACTCTCAACCAAACAGCTGCAGCCATCTTTATAAGCAACAGCAGAGACAATACGTTTTTCCAGGAAAGCCGCAAGCCAGACCACCCAGACAGGCCTGGCTCTTGGAAACCAGCGTCACCAATTCGCTTGAGGTGCTGCAAACCACTAACTCAACACATCATGCATCCGGGCTAAAAATATAAAAACAACAACAACAACAAAAGCAGGTAATTTTTGTCGCAGACTATAAAAATGGGACAAAGGGAATAGATGAGGGTATTATTTCACAGGAAACTGGAACACGGTGAAGTTGTACTGTGGCGGTTTTCGTACAGCAGGAAGGTTTGGCCTCTGTCACTTCTACTCTACCACAGTCTGAGCTCAGCAAGCTTCTGGGACATTTTTACACTGCAAAAACAAAACCACTGGTATATTTTCAGTGTACTCTTCACCACTTCTCCCTTTTATGACAGGAATAACATTCACATGGCAGTTAAACAAACAGCACACTCTAAGTGATACAAGGCCTATCTGCTAGATATTGCTACCTAAGGTAGCAAAAGTACTCATGTCTCTCATTTTTAGACATTTTGTCACATTAAAACCACACTAGTGTTGTTTTGAGCTTTTAAGATTTCTGACCCTAACCCATACAAAGAAACATCAAAGTGTTCAATTGAGTTTTTATGTGAAAGGACAATAAAAATCATGCATAACTCAATTCAAATCAAATTCAGAAACACTTTATGTTTCCTCAAGGAAAATTGAAAGTCGTTACTCATATCACCAAGCATATTCAAAAAGTTGTTGTGGATGTTGTGGTGGCAGCAAATCTACAAGCAGGGTTTTTGAAAATCTCACAAAGTTTAAGACCTGCATCACGACGGAAACGTACAAAACAAAACTGCAATTTTTTTTTTACATAGCAGTGGGTCCAAGCTTTATGTTAGCAGCTAGTTAGCGGTAGCCTCAACCGCTTCATGTCACAGAACAGACTGAAGATATATGTGTGTGACTCAAACGTTTGCCATAAAAGCTTCATGAGAAAAATAAACTACATAGACTATGAGATATTAAATAGTTCTCCAACTACAAAATTTAAGACCCGTGATTAATGTATTTAAGGCCAACTTACATTTTCTAAATTTAAGGCTTAAATTTTAGACACGTTAAGGATGTGCAGACACCCTGAAAGAGGATCTGGACTGTAGATTATTACTGTTGTGACATTGTAACAGCAAAATTTCCAGACATCATAGTGACAAGTCCTGGATGACATCATTAGTTGTTGGCTATTACTGCTAATCCACCTCATTTGCTTTTACTGCTTTTGTTCTGTGATGGGAACATTAGTTCTAAGAACTGATTGAAGGGGATCTGAGTATGAATGTACACCAAACTAAAATGCAACTACATAGCATTTCTTGAGAAGTCTGGATTGCTTTATGTATATTTTGCACGTTGCCTATGACTGTTGCTTGTGAGGAGAGACATTTCAATGAACGAAAACGAATAGAAAAAAAACTGAAGCAACCTACTTGCATACTGTATGTCGACTGTTGCGTGTAAAATTCATGAGCAGTAAATATTGTCCTAGTACCAGTATTGGACCAAAGAAAGAAAAGCAGTTGCAAGCCTTTAAAACTGTGACGCTTTTGTGGGTCAAATAGACTCACAAAATTGTAACAGCAGCTGCTTGGGGGGCCCAATCTAATTTTTTGTCATGGGGCCCAAGATTTCTGGCGGCGCCCCTGCTTGTAAGTAATATTTGATATACACAGCATTCATATAAAATCTTCAGGTGACAAAGTTACTTGATTGTACTATTAAATAATACTATCAATATTTTTGGCAGCTTGGCTCTGCTTGTGAACTACATTAACACTCCACTTTTTCATGGTCTGGTTTGAGAATCGTTTTTTAAAATGATACGTTGCAGTAAACATGCACAGAAGGACGCAGGAATCTCATGAAAACACCCAAATTATCTCCTCCCACTTGGTAACTGTTTTTAACCAGTCTTTTAAAGTTGTCTAGTTATTGGAGCTGGGTCCGAAAGGTTGCTCCGAGAAGTTTCCCTCCACTTCCACTTGGGGCTGCCAGAGTGCAGAACTGCTCTCTGCTTTAATCTCTCGGCTTCAGCAGCCATTTAAACAAGGTGTTTGGTTCGCACAGAGCCATGTACAGACAGAGCGAGGAACCTCAGGCGTCCTTTCCTCCCAGTCCGTTTGATTATGTCTTTGTCCGTCATCAGGGGGCTTTTAAGTGCAAAAGCAGAACCCCCTGCCCCACCCCGCAGATCCCATGGTGACATAATGTTAGGAGCCAAACTCCACAGGTAATGTATGAGGCTGTGAAGCTTTTAAATAAGCAAGACTTAGATGGGAACGGAACCAAAGAAAACACCGTATTTCTGTGAGCCAGGGCAATAAATTTGTTAATGCAGTGGTGGAGAAAGAGAAAATGGGACTGGCTTAATTTGTGTATCGCTGAAGAAAAAGGCGGTCAGAGCAAGCTTTTCTTTTTTTATGTTCATAAATAATCAGCAGGAGTAAAGCCAGTTTATTCACATAATGACATGTTTGAAAAGTCTTTTATTCCCCTAAGACACGATTACCGATTAATTCCAATCAACAGGAACTCCACGGCTTTCATTCATTTGTTTTACTGATTTCAGTCTGTCTGAGGGAGAGCAGGACTTATCCAAAGTATACAAGGAGGCTTCAGGACATGAACCTGCGTCCGACTTGAGATAAGTCAGAAGTGAGGTACAAATTATTTTAATTTAATTTAACAGAGAAAGTGATTGAGAACATAACTTTAGATGAATCCAAAAAGGTTTCAGCTTTGTCATGTAGGATGAAGCTGAACTAAAGCAGAGATAAAAACGGATTTTTTTGACTTACTGCCGTCAGACTAGTATTCAGAGAAAGGCCTGAAAATAAAAAATATAAGAAGCAAATAATACATAAATGACTTTTTAAAATTTCTGTAACATAAACAGAGATAATTAATGAACCCTGAGGTACCTAGCTGTTTCTTTAAAACGGAAACAAACGCTAAAACTCACAAGGTCGTGCTAAGCTAACGGTTTTTGTTCTTCTGACACACTTCAACGTTCCACATCACCACACAAAGTTTTATGTCAGACAAACATAACCCAAGTGAATTCAAAAGGCACTTTTCAAATGCTGATTGTCATGTATTAACTACAAAAAGCCAACCCAACTCAGCCATACCTAAGCCGACACGTGGCCTGGTTTACTTTGAGAGAAACAACTGCCCACAAAATGTTTTGCTGACTATTTTCCACCATTTCGGCTCACGTTTCATTCCAGGGTTTCCCAGAATGGCTTGTTTCCATCTGAAGAGGGACTTTAAACAAGAGATGTCCTCAAAACCTAAAAGACCTGAAGAGCTTCACCAATTTCTTAAAGTTCAAACATCTAATCACAGCTGAAACAACGGTACGTATTATACCTTTTAGGAAAAGTGGTTTTGGCCAAAGTGGCTTTTCTGTTCGAGCAGCTAATGAATGGAGTCTCCCTCCAAAGGTCATCAGGAATTTAAGGAAATGTAACACATTGAATGTAGTTGGTGTATGTGTTTCTTATGTGCA
This sequence comes from Brachyrhaphis roseni, assembly GCA_903066815.1. NCBI lineage: Eukaryota > Metazoa > Chordata > Actinopteri > Cyprinodontiformes > Poeciliidae > Brachyrhaphis > Brachyrhaphis roseni. The sequence goes on along the minus strand of CAEFZY010018383.1, from coordinate 12,818 downwards.
TTTTATAATCTTAGTATTTTTTATTAAGTGCATTGTAATGGTTTATTTGTTCATGTTTTACTCTTATTCCTTTAAAGTGACTTTTACTATCTGTCTGAGGACTGCGGATGAAAAATGGCTTTTTGGATAACTTTAGCATATTTACAGTAAGGTTCATATGCACTGTCCCTGTAATAAATACATAAGTTCTATTTTAAAAAATAAAATAAAAAAAATCTAAAAAGGGTACAGCTATTGTCAATCAAAGTGTGAGATGGTGACAGACTCCTTGTTTTTGAATAAAAAGCAAGTTATGCGACCAAGTTACTTAACTGTTTTGTCGTTGAATTTTGTAGGGAGAAAATGTGGAAAATATAGTTTCTCATATTTTTTTCAGTCACAATACCTGGGCATTTAAACAAGAGGATGCACACATTCGGCTCGCGGTTGGAATTTAAGAACAGTAGTCGGCCAGTTAAAACCCGATGATAATGGGTTGTTGTTACTCTTACAACCAGAATCTATATTTTTGGCTAAAGTTCTGGTTATGTACTAAAAAACTCTGACTTAAGTGATTTAAATCCATACACAATGCCATTTCATAGTGTGCAACTTAAACCAATTTACCTCTGTTTATGACTACAGCATGTTTACGTTCGAAATCTGGGTTCACTTTTCCTGTAGCTAAAAATATGAATAAAGTCATTTTCACCCTCCATTACCTTCCTGGCTTCTATGTTTCCGCCTCTAAGCTCCACTCTATTTGACATGTTTAGCTCACCTAAAAGTCACATGACAAGAACCACACAGGAAAGCACAACGTCCAGATAAACAACAGGAACACGTGTGTACGCAGCGCAGCGCGGCGCTCACTGTTGCTGCTTGTATTTACTTTATCCTAAACTTATACGTTTTATACGGGGCCCCGCATATTTATTGCTCCTGCTCGGGGAGCGCGGGGCGGATGGAAAGCTAGACTGAGGTGTTTACGTTCCTGTTGTAGGTTGAGGGGCAGATAAGAGAGGCAAGAAGTATCCGCAGTAGGACATTTTATATGAAACAGGACAAATTACAGACTGTAATAAAAAAAAACCAAACATTTTATTTAGATGTTTTTTTGTTTTTTTTACATAAATTAAAAACGTGTGCTTTATTTTTATAAAATGTTCTCAGTAGAAAATGTTTGTCAGAAATTCTGCAGAAAAATGTAACTTACCTCTGTTTACGACAGAAGTAACAAAAAAGGAATTATTTACAAAAAATGTAAATATGTAAGCATTTACAAATATAAATAAATAAAAACTTGGAGTTTATTTTACAAAACTAAACATTTTAAAGTAATATTTTAACTTTAAAATGTACTGTATAGGGTAGGGTGACTCGGACAGACAGCAAAAACCAACTAACCTGCCTTTTTTTGTTCCTCAAGTGCACTTTTACATTGACTATACATTTTTTTTTATTTTCAAATGGTCCAGCTTAGAAAAATATGATAAAAACTCAATGTTCTTATGTTTTTTCACTTTCACTGCATTCAATCTTTTCAACATCCATGGGTAGATCCCATGACATAAACAGTCTATTGTTGATGACTATTTTTTCTCTTCTATATACAAAGTCTTAAAACAATTGAGGTGTACGCCACTTTGACATGGAAAATGTGTCAGAACCACTTTAGTGGAGCATTTGAGTCAATCCACATCTTTGGTTCTTCAGTGTTGATTTGGCTCTTTTTTGTTGCTTGAATGATGAAGTGGCAATCTCTCCAGGGTTCATCCCTACTTTACTCTTACACAGTAACAACTGAGATAGACTGCAAAACCCACCAAGACCTGAATCAAGATGAAAAGTGATATTCAAGAGAAATGATAAAACCTTTATTTTTTTTTGTTATAGAATGTCTTTTAAAGTGGAAGTATATTAAAGCCAAAAAAAAAAAAAACACCTTTAGGAAAACCTTTTCACAAGAAAAGCAAGAGAAAAAAGTGCTGTTGGGACCAGAGAGACCCAGAGATAGAGGAAAAATGTCCATGAAAGGGTCTTAATCCTATATTGGCTATAGCAATCACCTCCATAAAAACAGAGGGTGAGCTGGGGAGAACACTCTTGGCTGTTAGATTTATAGACAGAAACAGGCACTGTATAACAAGAACATGTAGCTAGTGCAAGCAAATTCACAATCCTTAATCACCAAATTGGGACTTATAAATTTGCTCAATTTTTAATAGGCTGTCAGCACAGCAGAGCTCACCAGAGCAAGACATGCATATAATACCATCCCTGGAGCTCGGATTGTGTATGTGAGTGCATGTCCATGCATGTATGCTGTGTCACTTTGCTTTATTCCTACATCTGCAACTTCATACGTCTTTATGTGTATTTGTGTGTGCGTGTGAGCAGGAGCCTTCGTTCATCTGTGTGTGGCCCCAGAGTCAATAGTCCGATGCAAGTTCCCTCGATGGCCGTGAACGGAGCGCTATGACCTTTTAGCATGCCCAACTTTCTCCCTCAGTCCGTATTAATGTTAATCTATCAGACATGGAGTCTCCCTCGCCATACAGCGCTGGCAATGTTCCCAGCTCCTCGGAGCGCAATCAGCAGTGTTGAAACAAGCCACGCTTAATGTGACGATGGTAAAAAAAATAAATAAATAAAATACATGGGTCCAGTAGAATGTCCTACTGATTTCTTCAAACGCTGCACCAAAGGTTTATATCAACAATAATAAAGGGTTCTGCTGTCCGTAGCAGAGGAAGTAGAGCAGAAAATATGGAAATTAGAGGTGTGTTTAAGACTAAACTTGATTTCCAAAAGGAGGTGGGCATTTATTTATCGCTCTAACGATAAAGTCCAATGACTGATGCTTAAAATCCCCCCAATCTGTCCGTATTGTTGGGGTTGTTAATTTTACAATTTTTTCCCCATAGTTTTTTTTATTGAAAGAATCAATACATACTAATAAACTTGGAAATAAGATTAAATGCAGTTACTGTGTGCAGGTTAGTAATACAGATCACACTTTATCATGTGTGTGTTGACCCAAAAAAAGTGCATTACAAGTTTTTTCAAGAGCAGTGTTTATGTTTGTGGATCTATGAGGAACTAATAACTCCTGTCGTCACTTTTATTGCCATCACAATAAGCACCACAAAATATTGTAATAAAACTTGAAGTCCATATTGCCCACTCCTATTTACTAGCAAAGAGGACCATCTTAGTAGGGCAGCTTTACTACATTAGATCAGTCTATATTCTACGAACCACAATAATGAGAGAAATAATATGCCAGAGATTCAGTTCTGTCTTCAAAATCAGAAGTTTACATAGATTTCCTCAACATTTGGCAGAATTGTCTTGGGTCAGATATGCAGGATGTCTGTTAATGGGCGTTGCTCCACAACAATTTTTTTTTGAGAGTTAATGAAATAAAAATATCAAAATTAATCTAGCAATATCATCGGATGTTAATATCGTAATGCTGGAGTGAAATTTCCATGAAAACTGAATAATAGTTTCATTGTTGCTAGATTTGTGGGGTGTCTTGTGGCACTATGGTCCTACTGTCCAACTCAAACACAGAACTAGGCTGGCAGTGGGTGAAGAGCGAGTCTGATTTAACTTATTGGCTCAGGTTACGTACAAAAGGTTCTGTTGGAGTTAGTAAGACAAATCAACCCATGAACGACAGAAATCCTTAAGGCAGGGTGGAACCAGGACCACAAAGTTAGGCAGGTAGTGACAAAAATTTGGCAGGGTAAAGAAATGAGTAAAGAATAAACAGAGAATAAAAAGGCAAAATGAACAACAGACGAATGGAAATAGTTTTTTTGGGTTCTTGCCATTCAAACAGCAGTGTTGTAGTCAAGACCACCTAATCCAAGACCAAGACCATCACCCCGTGCTACATGACACAATAAAATGTGAAATATGATCAAAATTGCTAATGAAATTGATCTGAAAGATTCATATTCCCACACAAACACCTAGATATAAAATACTTAGAGCTGAAATAAATTTAAGAGCTTTGTTCTGCTTATCTAAAAAGATAATTCCCTGGGCATTTGCCCTTATCATTCATGTCAGAAATCAATTTCTAAGTGACGAAAAAAGTAACAGAAACACGTAATTGGTAAGTCACGTTATTGCTTGGATTTTAGTCAGTGCGTTTTGCAACCATTGAAAACAAACATGTTAGCAAATAAACTGGACAGTATGCTGTAAGTTTAATAATATTTCCACAGTTGAAATAAAATCCCGAGTCCTCAGCGCCCGAGACCGAGACCATCAAAAAATGGTCTTGAGACCAAGACCGGTCTTGAGTTCTACAACACTGTCAAATAGCTATCAAAGCAGGGCAAATACCAATCCGACTAAAAGAAACAATCATAAAAAAGCAGAAACAGAAAAAAAACTCAACCAATTCACCTTAACGTCAAAGACTATTCAATTTATCCATTCAGTTTCCTTTTTTGGGTCATTGAGGTTCTGGTGCCTAAAAACACAACCATTTTTCTTCTTGTCTGTCACTGGGTTAGGCTAAAAGTTTCCTGTTTTATGTCAGTTGGTTAAATCAATTGGATTTGGAACATTACTGGAAAATAAATATAAGTCGGTCAATATGTCAGGAAGAAACCAGAGTTCATCTTAGGGTACAATTACGGATACCTGAAGATGCCATGTTCATCTGGATGTGCAAGGAGCCTAGTGAAATGACTTTAATATAGGCCCTTCAGTGAGAAAGAAGCAAATCCCAGACTACAGTTTACAAATACAGTCAAGGACAAATTCCTTATTCTACATTTTGGTTCCTACAAAGTGGATCAAGGGATCTGGACCCTCGGCTAGTGAGAAACGATTGCTTGCTGGAGGAGTGTACCCTATTGAGGTCTCAAATTTTACGTAATTGCTAGTGCTATGTTGTGACGTATATAATGCACCAGTTCGATGCTGTGAAGCTTTCCTGAAATTGCCTAAACAACCATCCTCCACTGAGAAGGTTCCTAACATAAATATTAATATGTCGAGGCGTGGCCAACATGGATTGAAGGACTTCGTTCACTTGCTCTGATGGCATTGCAGGCAAGCTACAATTCTAAAACAGCATAGAAAGTCAATGTGATGGTTCACAACTTCTTCTGTTCACTGATTGGCTGGGTTGAATTTCAGCAGGTCAAGGGGAGAAATCCCAGACAGAACACTGAAGGGAGATGAGAATCAAGTGGAATTGCATATGAAAGCAAAGGCCAGTAGTCCAATTGTGCATCAACAAGACTTGTATACAAAGGCAATAGTTCTTGATGCAGTCGTTCTAATTTCCTGTCTGTTAACTTTCACTAAAAGCAAATAGTGCTGAGGAAAAATGGTATCTATGGGAGAGTCCATAAGCATGTCAATATTAAAACAGACAAAAATAGCATGGCAAAAGTTATTCCAAAGTATATCTCACTACCAACGAACAGTTACCAAAACAAACTGATTTATGCGACTTCTGCAATTTACTAGAAGCTGCAAACACAATTGTGCACAACGCAACCTCACGATGGACAATGTGGACTCTAAACCTCCCCTAACGCATTCATTACTTTTCTATTAAAAGAGACATTAAATGTTTCCATGTGTTTCAAGTTATAAACTGACTTTTTGGTTTTGTAATAAACTTCCATAGCCACTAATATGTGATTTAGACAAGTCACTGGTCATTGAAAAATATCCGTGAGAAAGTAATAGCTTCGAAGCAACTGCTCAGCTGTTAGACACCTGAACAGTTCTTCAAATTGGTGCCTGACTTTGTGCTTTGTTTTCAAAAATTTAATTTCATAGCATGTAAATATAAAAAGCTTAACTCGGCTTAATTTTTCACTAGTTTTAGCCTTGACACATCCTGACTCATACCTTACCACATGTGCCTCCTATTGCAGCCAAACAGCACTATTGCTTCACCTTTTGTTTCATTATTTCATCCAATATCAGCCTCCCCTGTTATTTTTCAAAACTGAAGTAGACATCCGACCTCAAGTTTTTACTGCTGGCTTCCACGCCGAGCCGTGCAGCCAGGTGGTTCGAGTACTTTAGCTTCCATCTGCTGTCACTCGGCACCTCATGACGGCTGATGTTGACGCTCGGTTGCCTGGGAAACGATGGAAAGACAGGTCCCGCTTGGTCGCTGTAGCGGGACAGCGTGCCTGCATGCGACAGCCAGGAGCCGGTGGTTTGTTATGGCGTGTCGCCACCTTTGGCGAAGCACACGGCCTCTTGTTTGTTTGAACAACCCCACCAACCCCCGCCCCCCTGTTGGGAAGCAAAAAGCTATCGGAGTTAAGCTAATGCTCAAAGAAAATCTAACAGAGGGAAGAAGGAGCAAAACCTTCAGCCAAGACACAGAAATGACAAGCAAAGAGAAACAAAGAAAGACATCTAAATAATGACTTACTAAGACATGAACTGATAGCTGTTTTTGTCTGAATTAGATAGGGGAAGTGGCCAGCTTAATTGCTTAAGTATATATGCCTACATCACAACAATGGGTAGATTTTGCAACGGTTACCGTCTCGTCCACTGAAATTTATTTATAAACCAAGGCATATTTCCTAAAATGTCTAAGCCTATCTTCAGGATGAATGATTGTGTGTTTCCACAGCATCCACACCATTGGAGGATACTTTACATGCAGGTCTGGGCTGTGGTGCAGGGCTTCCAATCAACAGCAGACCAAATAAAATCCACGCTAATATCATTTTACACCTAAAACTGACCATAAACTTTAACAAGATGTCGCGTCTGAGCGAGGGGGCCACACATATACACACGTCAGTGAGTTGAGCGTTTTGTCAACTCTGGAGCACCAGGTTGCTACGCGCCAGCAGGCCGGCAACGGGTCAGCAGCCGATGCAGACACCCAGGGGTCTATGTAACAGACACCCTGTGGAGCACGGCTCTGCTGGGGCCGGCTTGATCCTCAGACTGCCTGCTTGAGAGGGGCCGACTGTGCCGTATATTTATCACTTAACTCTGCGTGACCGTGGCAGTTGCACCAAACATGCCAACCTAGAGTGATTCATATTAGATGTATAGGCTTTGTGCAAATCAGTGATTAATAACTTTTAATGAAAGCCATGAGAGGAATCCTGCTTACTGAGTTTATATATGCTTTAGAGCCAGAGAGCAAACCAGCTTGAGTTTCTCCAGCCAAAAAAATCTGCTCCTAATTTTTTTCTTTCTTATTGAGTTCAGTGGAGTACGCCGAGGTTAAAACCGAAACATGCATGATCTGAGAAAAGGTACATAAGCATAAAATATAATTAGAATTCCATATCCTGCAACTAAACTGCCTTGTTATACTGCCTGATCGAATTCATAAATTAAATTAGTTTCAGCTAATTTAGGCAGCCAATGATCAGGACGGGATGTGCTAAAGGGTCCTGTATGTTGCCGTGGAGAAGTCTGCTAGTTTAGTAGCAGAATAGAGTATTAGTTGGTATTTACAGTACATTGAAAAGAGTAATGAGTAAATCAATGATGGTTCAGGAAGCAGCAACTTGGGTCAGTTGTGTGGAAAGAGTGGAAGGCAAAAACAACTGAGGGACACTATGGATAAAAATAAATAAAAGGGTTAGTTCGGATTATTTGAAAGTGAGACAATATTTTCCTAATCTGTAGTTAATCTCAATGAGTTTAGTAGTATACAGTGACGCAAAAAGTGGGTATGCACTGTATGCAATGCATAGGGGCACTGCACTAGAGGGGGTGCAAAAACGATGTACAGGTAGCTTGGGCACGTGGTCTCAAAGGGAGACCACCTCCCTTCAAAACCACACTGAGGAGCATTTTTTTTATTTTATTTGAATTGTATTAGTGCCTCAACAACAGCGAGCTAAAGATGGGGCGGCAGAAAAAAACTCTGGGGCACAAAACAGAAAACAGAAGAGGGGGAAGGGTAAAGATGTTGGAGAGACGAAGAAAAGCTTTTCAAAGTGGTTGAAAGACAGAAGGTCAGTAATGTCAGTGTATCAACAAGAGAGTTGTAAATATTCAGGTTGGCTTAAGCTAGGCTAAAATGACAGGTAATTGTTGTTTCTCCGGGATGTGATTTATTCCATATTGCTGTAAATGTCTGATAGACAAACTACATCTCAACAATAAGTGTAATAATAATGACCAAAACACAGGAAATATTAAGGCCAGCTAAATTGTCGTTGGGGGACCTCAATAGGACCCCCCCACCCACCTCAACAAACTGACGCTGTTGTCACGGTTGCTTAGAGACGGACACTATGCTGCTATCAACCCACAACTTTTTAAAATATCCGCCCAATACTACATCGTCCTTAGAAGTACAACCTCTGGCAACAATACAGACGGTAGTGGGAAGACACACATTCCAGGCTAAACAGTTACAGTGAAGTTTAATAGGGGCATTAAAAAACATGGGTCAGCGATATTCAGTGGTGCCCAGTGGGATGTTTGATAGACAGAATGGGTCAGGAGAGGAACCGCAGACCCGTCAGAACCTAAAGAACCAGACATCAGTCTCTTCATCCGTCAGTCATTTCCTGAGACCGAAAAATAATATAAATGGCAATTTAAAGAACAAATCATACAAATAGATTAATGGAGTAATAAATAAATATTGTGAAAAGAACATTAAAAACGTTTGTTAGGATTATGCAGAAAAAAACATTGATATCTTTTATTAATACAGTGTTTTGTGGTCAATATTATTTCACCATTTGATTAATGTGGGTTGCCAGTTTGGATCAGGATCCTATCAAGCTATAAGAATGATAGAAAACATGCTAACAAAATGCTGTCAGTTGGCCTATGACATCAAAGATGTTCCTCTTCATATACAGTATCATCCATCCATCCATCCATCCGTCCATCCATCCGTCCGTCCGTCCGTCCATCCATCCATCCATCCATCCATCCGTCCATCCATCCGTCCGTCCGTCCGTCCGTCCGTCCGTCCGTCATTGGGCGAGAGGTGGGGTAAACCCTGGAAAGGTCAGTCCATCACAGTGCAACAGAGACCGACAAACAGACAACTCTGCTACACTCACACCTCAGCTTGACTTAGAGAGACTAATAAGCCTAACAGTCTTGTTTTCCAGAAGGAATCTGGACTAGTCAGAGAGAACCCACGTAGGAAAACATGTATCTCAATGCAGGAAGACCCAAGGCCAGGATTTCAACCCAGTACCCTGTTGCTGGAAGACAATGGTGTTACCAACTACACACCCATGCAGCCCTGTTTTGATAATATTCTGTCTATACAAGCTCATGTCTGCTGTACAGACATTAACCATTTCACTTTGGGTCTTGCTGAATTCAGGCAAAATGAGAAGTCCCTCTGAGTAGCTATGAGCCTTTCCATTACTCTGATGATTTTTTCTCTTTCTTTGCAGACTTAATGCAATTTGACATCTTTCTGCAACAGAGAAGTTAACTGTGACTGATAGTAAAGTCACAGAATCTCACTAAGAGTGCATTCACACCAGCAATGTTTAATTTATTTCAGTCGAACTCCAGTTTGTTTGTCTAGAAGATCTGGTTTGTTTTGTGGAGGTGTCAATACACGATAGAACCCTTTTCTAAAGACCTCGTCGAAACCAGGAAGTGGGCTAAAGCACAAGGCATTCTGGGTTAGTCCAACCAAAACAAATGCATAAATCTAGAGCTAGCAAGAGAAATGGCTACTGGTCTTTTTGCCAAAGACAGAAGAGAAAACATACAATGGCTAAAATCTGGTATCACTCCATATTTGTTGGTGAAGAAGGAAGTTGCGCTTATTTCTTCCTCAGAGGTTTTTGTGTCATTTCCTCCAGTGGTTCTTGGTGCAGCGGCACCACAGGTAAGAATGTAAACCGGGTTTGCAAAGATTTGGGTTTAAAGGTGTGAAAACAGCATAAAGTCAGATTTAATTAACTGACACTTAACTAACTTCTAGTCTCAGCTAGTTTGCTGCATGTCTTCCCTCTTTGCTCCCTTTCCTATTAAGCAACGTCAAGTTAAGGCCCCGAGTGCTTTAAAATCATGCAAAAAAAAAAAACCATATACAGCAAATATAATTTTTACCATCACTGAACAACTGGAAAAGCCAAACACTTGGTTCCTTTGGCAAAAAAAACAAGAAAACAATTTGTTTACAAGCTGTGTGGAGAGGATACAGATGTGCAGATGCAGGAGGGTACGCTCTGAAACACACATGGTGAGCACAATTCACAAAATACAAACCCACACCCATAAATGTGCACATTTTACCCCCTTTTCAGTCCTTTGAGGGACCTCGCTGGTCTTTCTGAACTCTCATTGGTCAGCCACACCAGGGCTCTAGCATGTAGACATACGCGAGTTGTCATGACGTGGTTTGCAGAGCTCACTGCACACGTACTAAACTGTACTTGGCACGTTATAAATCTTCAGGGAGAAGGCCAGAAAATGCAAACACAAAGGTGAAATATGGCGGACCTGACGTGGAGTGAGGGCACGCGAGCGTTATTATGGGCGGCATCGGTTTTGTCCAGAGGTGTATCATATCGTTGAATTATCTCGCGGCACACAGGTGGAAGCTGGTCGAGGTAGAGGGGTTTTTGGGGGGTTTTTTTGCGGAGACTGTCAAAGTGAGACAGACTGTCACACATTGTTGTTTCTGTGTGCTTGATTTTCCTGCTGCTCGCTGGAAAGAACTCCTGCATGTACCTGCCTCGCCCGCAGTGCAGCGAGGTTAAATTATTCTGTGACCTGACTCTCTTTAGCCATTCAGTCAGTGTTGGGCATCTGGCAACATGCCTGCGAGACGCACAACCTCCGACGGCCTAACGACTCAGTCTGTGTTTTCACTCAAAATATAAAATAAGGAAGAAAAAAAACCAGAATGGGCCTCTCCAGTTAATTACCATTTCCATATTCCTGGCCTCAACTTTTCAGAGGAGTTGAGTTAGGCGGGTGCTCTGGCGAGGAAATGAGACGCCATCCCAGTCGTTGAATTAATTGTTTGCTTAGGTTATTAATAATTCCCATAGGTAGTGCGATTAATAAAGAAAAAATGAGGCGAGTGAGAGGCACCAGAAGGGAGTTGTAAGGACCCTGAGCCTCACACAGACACCTCTATTTCTGCAGTGAAGGCCAGTTATGGGTAAACAGTCCCAGGTCAGATGCCTTCTGGTTTTAGATGAATGCTGCCACAACGTGACCTGGATGTCTGACCTTACCTGTTGTGAGGCGACTTGAAAAAGATGGGGAAACAGTGGAAGGTAAAAGTAGAGTACAGACAAACAGTAGAGAGCTATAAGGGGAGAGTTCAAGACTATTCGATATTGGTGTCTTCATTTAGTATGAATTCAGAATTTTTTGGTTGTGGATTCTGGAACTAAAGAGAAGTTCAAGTGAGACAAAAGCCAAACTTGATAATACAGTCTTCAAAAAGTCAGTTTTTCTAAACTTTAGCATCTATCCAGTTATTGACTTTTGCTTTTCTCAAATAACCAGGAGAGCAACAGCTCCAGGAGCAAACTCCAATTTGCAGCTCACTTTTGTAACCTGGATCTCATACTCTTGGTCATAGTCACCATGCGCAGCATCGCCGTACGACCATCAGTCCAAATTAGAATCGATCCTATTTTTGACGCACGCCGGAGCAAATGCGGAGTCAATCCCAAACGGGAAATGCACGAGATGAGTGTAGTGATGGAACCAGAGCTGAACCTTCAAAGACACATGAGGGCATTTACAAAGTCTGCCTTCTGTCACCCAAATAACATTTCCAAGTCTCAAAAAAGTCCTGGAGAAACTCATCTATGTGTTTATCTTTAGGTATGATTCTATAAGCTCTCCTGTTTTTGTTTTTTTTTCAGAATCTGATTCTCAGATTTGGATGTGTACTTTGACTAGGCCTCTCCAACACATGAACATGCTATAACCCCATAGTGGCTCTGACTGTGTGTTCAGGGTCGCTGACCCCCAATCTTAAGGTATTTGCAGTTTTAAGTTTTCTTCTCTGACCTGTTCCTGCTGAAGGACAGTATTCCCAAAGCATGATTCTGTCACCACCATGTTTTAGTGTGGGGATGATGTTTTCAAAGTACATTGAATGTACAATGTTACATTTTATCTTCTACCTGTGTAAATAAGTGTTAACAATATTTAAAAGGGTCATAAGAGTGTTAGCATAAACACTGATTACATTTCTTTTAATTAGTTAGCTTATTTGAATTCAGACGAAAAGATAACAAAAAACTGCATTTAACCTTTTAACAGAACTTCGAAACTCTAAACTACATAGTTTTAACTGCCCCTTTAACATACTTATGCACAGCATTATATTTTGTGCCACCGTGACTCAGTTTGTAACATGAGACGGTACATCGGTTTTGCGTTAAACACCCTGGCAAGCACAAACTATCTCCTTCGGGGATCACTTGTGGTAACCTCCTTCTTTATTAATATGGGAGCAGCAGCTTTTCCAAACACTTCCTTGGCAAAAGTTTCTATCTGTGATTTATTTATTTATGGCAACAGAGTTGCATTCGGTTCCCGGGATATCAGCAGAGACCATAATCTGAAGTATGTCCAGAAACCGGCTTGCTTGGTGCACGTAGACCCGAGTGATGTCGTCATGCAGTGCACAGACTCAATAAGAACCAGAACTTGGGGAGGAGGTGGGCACAAACATGAAGTCATGCTCCTCACAGCACGATCCCAGTGCCTGGGCTCCAGGTTCTTGATTCGGTGGGGGGGGGGGGGGGGGGGGGGAAAAAAGACGGGCCCCCCCCGGCCCCCCGGCCGCCTCCCGCGGGGGGGCGGGGCTGCTCCCCGGGGGGGCGGGGGCGCCCCCCCCCCCCCGC
>CAEFZY010018379.1:0-23038 GCA_903066815.1 Brachyrhaphis roseni | reverse complement strand
GTGCCTCTTATTTTTGTCTGTAAGCCACAACCTCCTTCAGTTCTGTAAGATTTCATTTTTGTGAAAAATTTCAATTCACAACATTTAGGTGGATGTCTGTGTCTTGTTTCTACCTTGACGTAAACACTTCATGACAAGGAGACAATCAATGAGTTAGTAATATGTGTCATACGCAAGGGTGTTTCCATACAAAATTTGAGGAAATCCTTAAACTCTTTAACATAACTGACACTCTTATTTATATGCAGATGTGACAATTATTGGTATGAACAGTAAATAGCTTGAGCAGAAATGTCATAAACAATTGTGTCATCAACATGTCAGTAACATGTTACTCTAATCTGGCCCCTTGTTTCAGTAACAAGTATTCTATTACGTTACTATTTACAATCCAATAATAAAGTTATGCATCCACGTAGAAATGACTGTCATTCCAGGACTGAAAACTCACTTTATCATTTGCCTCACAACTAGCAAGCTAAATACTCTGGTAGCACACACAAGCTACCAGATTCTGATATATTTTATTGGTCAAAACGCATTGATATAAGTTGTCTGGCAATTGAACAGGTTCTGTCTCTTTCTAAAACCAAAGTAAAAAACAGCTCATAAAGTAGGACTCAGCAATAAATTACTGTACAGAGTCTGACAGACATTTGTCTTGTGGAGGAATGAGGATTTGATAAGCACTGCCGCAAGACATCAAATCTTAATCATTTAACTGTTTTTCCTGCCTGCTTGATTGCATCAGTAAAGGTTTAATGACTAATTTGTCCTTATCAAAATTAGCTGGAGACACTGGTTGTGTCCTGGTTTGCAGGAAATGTAGTACAGTGGTTAAAGAATTATGGGTGTAATATTTCACAGTGTCCACTGGGTGGAGAACAAACCCACCCATCTGTCCATTTTTTAACACCCTTGTCCCTAGTGGGGTCAGGAGGGGAGCTGGTGCCTATCTCCACCTAATGTTCCGGGCGAGAGGCAGGGTACACTCTGGACAGGTCGCCAGTCTGTCGCAGGGCAACACAGAGACAGACAGAACAGACAACCATGCACACACACACTCACACCTAGGGAGAATTTAGAGAGACCAATTAACCTGACAGTCATGTTTTTGGACTGGGGGGGAACCTGGAATACCCGGAGAGAACCACACATGCACAGGGAGAACATGCAAACTCTGTGCAGAAAGACCCCTGGCCGGGAATTTGCTGCAAGGCAACAGTGCTACCAACTGCGCCACTGTGCAGCCCCTCGTAAGATAATACACAAGAGTAAAATGAGCATGAAAATTCAATCTTTTCTTTTTCAAATCACAAACAAATGTGCATGTGTTTCAGAGGTTGATTTATTAACAGCATATGATTCTCACAGACTCTGATGTCCATCATGTTGTGTTCTAAAAACGGACTTTAAAGAGAGCACAATACATAATTTCTGATTTTCTCTGATTTTTTATTTCATTTGTCCTGCAGGTTTGACGAAAAATACCAAATATGTTTTCCAAAAATAGGTAAAAATCAATAATTTAAAAAAATCATCACTCTGGTTGGAGTTTGCCCTACCTTTACAGCCATTTGACTGCAACCTTTAGTTGTTTTTTTGTACAATACTGTCATTTATTTTACTAGATTTGATTAAGCTGGAGTAAAGTTCAGCTGCCCTTGATGGATTTTACTGCTATTTTCTCATTCGCATTATTTAGTCTAAGCTAAAGTTTACAAAGAGGCTACAAAGGAACAACATTAGCTTGTTGCACAAAGGCATCTGTTCCAGGAAGGGTGCAAAAACAGAAAAAAAACAGTGACATCACTAAATCTGGAGATTAATCACAAAACTAAAAAAGGTCAAGTAGTCAAGAGAGTACACCTTGTGAAAGTTTTGCTGTAATAGCTAAAGTCTCAAAAATTATTTTTTTTTTAAACATAAAAATTATAAACATCTTTTTGGAAATAAAGTTTTCCCTTTAAATTTTCAAGAAGAAATCTCAAGTAGGTAAATCCGGACCTTTGGTATATTGACATGTTACATGAATTACATGCTGAAATATTTAAAAACTGTATGCTCTCTTCCATTATGGGTAACTCACTCGATTATTAGACGTTATAATCAGTGTCACAAATTTAAAAATCTATGTTGCAAGCACATATATTTGAGGTTTCACCCAAATGAATGTGTTCTGTGTAGTGCTTTGTGTTTATTAGTGTGCACAGGGACAAGAGACGGAATAGACAGGGTTAAGAGGACTGCTGTCCTCCATAGCAGCCATTTTGAGGATATTTGTGACTATAAGGTCAGTGTTTTAGCCTCAGGATGAAAAGCTAACAGCAGAGTAATGACAGAGGGGGAAACTGGAAACAGGAGATAAAACCAAATGGGCATGGTTGAAAAGGTTGATTACAGAGCCAGTTTGCCATAAAGCAAAGGAAGGAAAATAAAGAGAGAATAAAGAGGTTGAGGGAGAAAAAGAGAAGTCAAACAAGCAAAGAGATCACTGAGAGAAGAAAGGAACAAAGTATTTACACACAATGAACTACACCTTTGCTGTTTTGTTAGTTTGGATTTGAAAAAAACATTTCTGTTTCCTATTCCACAAGAATAAAACAAATTTAAAAAAAATTCTTCATTTCTTCAAAATTACAGATTTACCCTAGACTTACTATGCACTCAAACAATTTAGAAAACATGGCACTGCAAACGTCTTCACGTCATTTAAGATAAATGGCTCCCCATCTATTAATGACTTTTAAAGCAACACTGTAAATACTCCGTGTCCTTTTGTGACACCATTGAAAAAGAAATCAAAAGAAACCAGGCAAGATAATGAAAAAGAACATTCATCTTTCCAAGTTTGGTTTACCTTTGCAAGAATCAGTGAAGCAGTAGAGGCTCCCGGAAACTCAGGAGGAGCAGCAGAGATCTGCAGCTGAGGTGGAAGAATATGTTGACGTGACAACAATTACACCCTGAGCTAATTGTGATGGAATAGACTTAAGCACAAGGCTTCTTTCCATCAGAACAAGCAAAGTGAAACTATTACTAGAAAAGAAAGATGGAAAGATGTTCACATAAAGAAGTTTGTGATTGAATATGGTTGTGGATGGTAACATGGGCTAAACAAGTCAATTCAATGTCTTTCTTTAGGTTCAATTTGCATGAAATAGCAATCAGCTGTAAGCACAAAAACATCTTACGTAACAGAGATAAAGACATGAAAACAGTCTGTGTTAAACGGTTTAATTTTTACCAGAAATACATTTCAGTGTTGTTGTAATTTCTTCAGTATGATTGTGATCATTTCAGTTCTTTAATCTTTTCATTGTTTTTAGAGATTTGGCTTACTTTCACTTTCTCCTTTCCGCACCACCCATTTTTATCTTGTTTTCTCTCTCCCTCCATCCCGGTGAGCAGGTGCACAGCGACAGAGTCACTGAGCCATGAAATCTCTCCTTCTCAAGACACGTTTCTTGCCTCCCCTACTCAAACAAACACACACACACACACACACACACACACACACACGCCCACACACACCCCTGCAAACCACAATTATTTTCTACCATTTTTCCATTTTCTCCTCTCATTTACCTTATCCTTCACTCCTGGCCTGATCAAAGATTCAGAAAACAATGTGCAGTCTTGATTGTTTTACTGAGAGGATTACAGAAATTCTAACGCCAGTGGGATGGAAAATGTTTCCAGAGTTTCATTAGCAACAACAGAAATCTTTGTATGCACGCCCCTGCATGTGTACGTGTGTGCAGCCTCTGCTGCATATGTCTCTGACCACATCTACATCTTTAATGTCTCAGACTGAATAATGTATGAACTCTGCGGGCTGGAAGACGCACATACACATTTTCCACCGACACAGAAAGCACAACTAAATACTGAGCCACAAAAAAGTTCAAACCCAATGTTTTGTTTTAAGATAAAATCATCTTTTGTGAATCAAAGAGAGCAAAGCCGAGTTCAGAACAGACCAACACTTCCGGTTCTTTTAACCATAGTGGCTTTTCTACTACCAGCTTCCTGTTTACATGCTGCAAATTTCCTCTCGACATGAACTCAGGCTTCACATAAAATCTCTTTCTTTTCTGCCTGCACCTGTACTTTTACGTGCTTTTACAGCTGACCACTCAGCTTGTTACTCGTCTTGTGTTCCTCTCTCTTGTTGTTCCCGGGCTTCAGCCGCGCACGATTTAAAACTTCTAATTTGACTTACAAATGTCTGCACTCTCATTTTTTTCAGCATACCCACACACACTTGGCTTTTCCCCGGCCTCTTATGAAGATGAAGATGTGAAGCTGCGGTCAAGGTTGGTTTCCACGGCAACGATGCATAATGATGGCATGACCCACCTGACCAGCAAGCCTCTCTCCTCTGCTGCTTTGTACGAAGCCTGCTGGAGTTAACAAGCTTCCGCAAAGCTGAAAGTGATTCGTTTGAAAAGTCGTCACGTCACTCGTTATTTAAACACCACACAACATTATGCATATATTGGTTTATCAAGTTTCTTTTAAGAATATGGATTTCATACACAATGCTTTATTTCCAGTTAACTTCGTTTTGGAGTTTGTATTCTTTCAATTACTTCAACCACAATAAAATGTACAAATCCCAGGACAAAATCTGCAATATATTAAAGGATTGATGTTAAATTTGCTTTGAGCTTAGTTGGAATCATTTTGATGGTGGCAAAAAATCCCTTAAAACAACCCTGACACAAATAGATTCTATGGTAGCCATCTAAAACCCTGAGAGTTTATGTTCCTATAAAACCTGGAATACAACAGAAAAAAAAAGGCCACTGAAAAGCCATCCAGACAGCAGGAGATGGCGCCCTCAATTATTCTGTCATACATGAGACAATGGTTCACTGGATAGTTTAACGAGGAGGAAAATAAGTGACTCACTTTGAGTTGTGATGCATATTTATTAGGCAGGGACCCCACTATTCAAATCAGTTTTTAGGACACATGCAGAGTGCATATTTTAGATAAACCTGCTTCATAACTCTCCAGGGTCCCTGGGCATTTCTATTTTTTGTGTTTTATTTATTATTACTTTGTGTTTGCATATACTTGCTCATGCAAAAAATTAAAAACTAGCCTGCTTTTATATTGTGGGGTGGATTTAATTTTTCATTAATGTTTTTATTCAAGTCTTTCATAAGAGAGCAATCTGTGTCCCCTTCTGGATTTTGTTATTTGTTTTGTAGGTTTACCCTTCAAAACACTTACTTTTTTTTTTAGATATTGGAATTAAAGTCTTCAGAATTTAATATTTAATTATTTTCCACGGAATGAAGATTGTCTTTTTAAATCTACTATAAATCAGCAATTTTAAGGGACTTATTTGTATATTTTAACTGACAAAATTGGAAATTAGCAGGTTAAAATTTCGGGAGATTTATACATTTGTTATTTATTTTGAGAATTAAAGCTAATGTATTTCTTAAATGGGATATTCTGGGTATTCTTGTATTTTTTCATGCGAATTGGTTTTGTGTCTGCCGAAAGACTAGAAAGTCACCAGCCTATAAGCAGAGACTAGCTGCGTTTTGAACTTTGCATGTCCCAGAGCCCACTAACCCCCGCAGCGGGCGGCTGCGCCTACAATCACAAATCAATCAGGATGGGCTATTAGGAGCGTGGAAACTGTGCTATCTTGTGGCGTCACGTTAGACTGGCTGCGGCGGATCTCTGCTGGGAATGTGAGTCACTTCTGGCACAAACAAAGCCCACCCAGTCCCTGTTGGGATTTGGAGCAAAACACAGCAAAGCAGAACAATAATAGAGGAAACCCAAACTTTTACTGAGTGAATGGTAGCTTTTTTTTTTTTTTTTTTTTTAATTCTCAACATTTTTTACAACTTCCTTTGTCTGTTAGTTTTAAATCATCTTTTCAATTAAACGCGACTGCCGTGTTTACTTTAATGAGGAATAAGGAATAAGAGTGAATTGGTGTAGCGATAGAATGATAGTTGTAAACCTCCGCACTGAGGAGACGGAGAGCCGGGCACGCGTACGGTGCCTTGCGCGCTCCCGCCCGCTGCTGCGCACAGACAGCCGGTGCGGAGAGAGACAGAGAAAGAGAGAGAGACAGAGAGAGAGAGAGAGAGAGAGAGCTGCTATTAGTTGTGACAGAAAGCGGCGTCAAGCACATACCGTCTGAGGAGCAGCTGCTGCAACAAGGTGGGTTTAAGAAAATATATTTTATTATTCTCACACCAAGATTCATTTGGCTTTGTCGCATATTTGGAGCGCTGCTGTTTTCAGCGCGGTTGCCATGTCCTCCAGCTTGATCCAGTGTCCTCCTCTCCGCGCTTGTTGTTGTGTATCCGCAGATGCTGAGCGTCGCCGTGCTGTGTGTGTGCGCCGTCGCCTTTGGGCACGTCTCTGCTCGCTCGGACAGCGGCAATTTTCTGGATGATAAGTGGCTCACCGGAAGATGGGATAAATTCAGAGATGTAAGTGACGTTTCAGGGTTTTATTAGCAGATAATACCCCCCCCCACCACCATCACCCAACCCCCATCCTCCAAGTCCCCCTTTCCCCCCCCCTCCTCACAGTCTCACGCATTGGGTTGAGATCATGCGCTCCTCGTTTTCATCTCGTTGTCTCAGCGACGCGTCACGGGTTCCTCTGCTATGTTTGTCACACGTTCATCAGCCTCTTCACTCAGGCTGTGAACAAACCAACAACCATTCAGGGAGGATCCTTGCTTGCTTGTGTGTGTGTGTGTGTGTGTGTGTTTTTTTTTTGTTTGTTTTTTTTTTTAAGCTGTGTGCTTAACAAAGGTAGTCAAGGCCGCAGAGACACGAAGCTGTCTGCGAGTGGCCGAAAAGGGCCCAAATAGGTAGCGACAGGGCCGGACCGAGGTTGAGTGGAACCCTGAGGAGAATTGGAAATGGAAGGCCAGTTTTAGTTGACACTTGTTTAAGCATCACGAGGTGCAGCTTACTGTGGTTAATAAAAGTTACAGATATAAAACCATTACAATTTATCACCATAGTGTTCTAAAGAAAACTTTTGAGTCATCATAGTTTTTTTCCATAGAGTAAGCGCCACCACTACTCCCCCACCTGCAGCTGCACTGTGCTAGTCCACTGTTTGTAAGAGGACTTCTATAATCAAAAAGAAGAAGAAGGAAAAAAAATAGGCATTTTGGCATTAATTGTGAAAAATGCTGTGAGTCAAGGAGTGGAAACTAATTAAGGTAATTAGGTTTCAAACTGCAGTGTGAAAAATGTCTGTTTAGGGTTTGTTTGCACCTGGGCCAGTTTGGTACCTAACTTATTTGGATACTTCAGTTTGAAATTTCCAGGTGAACTTCTTATGTGTACTTTGATAAATGAGGATTTATAATAATTTTCTATATTAGGGGGTCATATTTTGTAAGAGTGAATTGCCCCAAACATGAATCAGAACCTGTATAATTAGAAATAGGGTGTAAAACGAGAGTTTAGTTAAATTCCATAAAATAATATAATATATAATCTAAAAATGTACCTAATGCTTGAATCGCCGCAGGATGACACATGGCACTGCTGCCTTTCTGCTTTACTTTGCATGTTCTTCCCATGAACATCGGTTCTCTCAAAATACTCTGGCTTCCTCCCATCATCCAAAAACATGCATGTTGTGATAACTTGGCTCTCTAAGTTGCTGTTAGGTGCAGTGAGTGTGTGTGCCAGTTTCTGCCATGTGTGTTTCTGTGTTACCCTGAGGTGGAGTGGCGACCCTTCCAGGACGTAGCAGCCCTGTCCTCCATTTACCACTCAAGATAGACAGATAAACAGGGAAGGAGAAAACACGAGATTTGTCCATTTGTGTATTTCACTTCACAATTATTCAAAAAATATTTGTCATCCAAGTCAACTACATTGATACACAACTAGGTGTGGGATGAGACAAAAGGGGAACATGTGGGTAAATGGGGCAAGGGGATGTTACTAAGGGGGGAATTGACCTGTAGCTGGTAAGCAACCAGCTGTGGGCTGGCTAGCCTAACAGATAGCATGGCTAGTTAACTAGCAAATATCAACTTGTTATAACTGTAGAAAAGAGAAATACCAGAAAATAAATAACAACAAGCAATCAGATGATGTTATACAGTCGTGTTTTGAATGTTTGTGTAAACAGCTTGAAGCTGTGATATTTTTGATCAAGGTCATCATTACCATGAGAATCTTACAGATTTTCATTCCTATGTTAAATTCTGGTTCTGCTAAACACATCTGTCACGTTATTCATTTAATATATTTAATATTAATTAAATTAATATTTAACATTTTATATTCTAAAATTTTTTTATTTTACATTAATTATCTGAAGCAATGGAGAATTTGGATTTTTAAAAATGTGTTAGTTCAACTGAGTGAATTTAAAAGTTCACTCAGTTGAACTTTTATTTTTGAAAACTGTACCACAAAGCAAACTATGAAATGTATTTTTTGTGAGAATTTTGCGGCTCTTGGCAATCTCTCACTGGCCTCGCTAACAGGGGGTTAAACTGTGTTTTATTTGCACTAGTCAGGTGATCAAAGTTTTCTGTAGGAACACAATAAAAACATTTGAAATAGGATTAGAACAGAAATTTTGCATCACCAGGCAGCCCCAAGTTCAGTACACCAATGTAAGTCTCATTGGTTAGCCTTTGTGCTCTCTGCTGGATCTCACACATCAAAATTGAGAATATTTGACGTTTATCTGAACAAATATCTTCAGTTTAGTTCTAATCAAAATGTTCAGGTTGTTTTTTTTATTGAAACAAAGCATCCGCAAGTCAATTTCCTTAATTAAAATGTATCGATTTTTCTTGCCTAATACTTATTATTTAAAAAAACAACAAAAAACTTTTTTACAATTTGGCTACAAAGATGGCCCTTAGAACCTCAGCCTGTGAAGAAATGTAAGCCAAGACAGGGATGTTGCGAATATATTATTATTATTATTTGGTTTTGTATAAATGATATAAAAATATCTCAAGAAATTATTAAAACACTGAAAAGTAGAGCATGTCCTCTTGGAGATGGCATCCTTGTGGGATCATTAAATGAATATTACACGCTGTCTGTCTGATTAGGCCTACCTGTAGCCTACATATGTTTCCCCAGTGATTTGCCTCGTCTCTCAGCATAACAGTGATTTACTGAGAAGTGATCTGGCTGATTATGCTGCTGCTGAAAGCCCTCAGCAGCAGACTATATGTCAGCCACCATTAACCTGGCATGCTAAGGCCACTTAGGGCATTAATGCTCCTGCAGACTCTGGCGGATAATACCTCTGATCATGTGGTCCTGTTGCTCAGTTTGCTGCAATTAATCACCCTCCTCTGCACTAATTCCTGTATCGATTAAACAACCATTTAGTAAGAAAAAGCTGCGTTTTTTTAGGAGTGTTGTTATCCTTGTTTCATGCACTGGGCGTCTTGAATGCTGCTTCTCAAGATGTTTTCAGCAAGTAGCCGCTGCTGTTGAAAACTATTGAAATTACTGCTCTGTGCTTCACATGGTCTGTCTTCTGCTAAAAAAAGATATCATGCCTCTAGCCACACATTTAATGGCTCCACAAGCGCAACAGAGTGCATGCTTCAACTTGTACTCACACACACACTCACACAATAACAAATATGAGCTTTATGCGCAGCAAAAGGATCGGCATGCACATCAAGCCTAGAAACCATCTTTTTGAGAAAAAAATTGTCTTTGAATGGAGTCAGAGGTAAAGAATTGGAGTAAAATAAAGCTACACGCCAACCTCAATAGAAGGTCATTTCCTGTGTGCTACAAATGTAAGATTTATAGCTCTAGAGCCAGAGAGAGGTACAGAAGTGTCTTTCTATTTATTTTTTTTTTATTCGATTTTTCATCTCCTTTAGTCTCGGGACAGACGTTTTCTCTGCTAGCCATGGCAAAGCCCTTAAGCACAGGTGGACCCATGTGATACGCCTCAGGTCCTAAATTGGATTATGCAAATACGCATCCAGGAACAAAAGGTTGGAGAGTAAATTTTACTGGCCATGTGCCCGTTCTATTTATGGTTACCTCTTTTCCTGAAATAAGGAGACACACAGAAAAACAGACATAACCCCTTGCACAACTATTCATACGTATTATTCACATTTTGTGAAAAATACGCCACAGATTTAAATAAATGTAACCGTCATTTTATATTATAGACCAACATAAAGCATAGTATAAATGTGAGCTTGAAGGAAAAGAATGCATGGTTCAATAAAAAAAACAAAAAACCCATAAAGCTGAATAGTGTGGGCTGCACACATAATCAGTATAGAGCTGGATAATAAAATTATAGCAATTTAGATTTTTCCTTGATAGATATATAAGAAAAGGTTGATATAGTCCTTCAATATACAGAAAAGATGATAGCCAGTGATAATAAGAGCTTCTCCATTTTGGAACAATCATATGGCTGGAATAGAGACTCAAAGCTAGGTTGACACATGCAGCACAGTAGCAGTCAGACTAGCTAACCTCTAATGTTTGTGCAGCTGCAGCCTCTTAGTTCAGGTAAAGGGTACGGCATGACTGAAAAAAAAAAAAAAAGAGCATCCTGAAGGATGGAAATACAGAAGACACAGCGAATGACATATTTAACAAGAATAGATTTGTCATGTGAAAGTATTTTGGCTATTTAAAGTCAGACAGAAAACAAAGTAGCATGCTCTGCAAATTATGTTAAGCCCATGTTCTGATGAAGTCGGTGAATACCACCAATCAGTACTCCCCTAATTAGAATTTGTTTGTGTCTGTTAATTTTAGTCATTCTTTTTTTTTTGTCTTTGAAAATGGCTAAAGTTGGGGTAACAATGAGGATATAAAGACTGAAATTTGTTTCCTTTTCAAGCATAGACAGTGTCTGTTTTATTGTTTGGATTGTTTTCCTTGAAAGCTGCTAAAATTTTCATTGACGATATATTTTTTTGCTTGTTTATATTTCTTTTTCTTTACTTATTACTAAAATAAAGCAATATTTCAAATGAGATAAACAAAGGAGAAATTTTAAGAATTTATATTTAAAATCCTATTTTATTTGACATCAACAAAAAATGTTTTTGTGTTTATTCTTCAATATTTTAATTTAAATATACCTCTTTTATTGATCCAAAGCCTGGAGCTAAACACAGGATAATTAAATACTTGAGACTGAAACAGACTTGACACTATGGCAGAGGTTCACTTTCCAACAGCCCTCTAACATAAAGCCAGAACTACAATGGAATGGTTGAAAGCATATTTGTATTATATTTGTGCCTTAGAACGACCCAAAGTTTATAGCAAAACTGAGAATTTGACATGGAAGAGATAAAAAATTCACATGCACTAAAAATGTAAATGAGCTTCAGTTATTTTGAAAAGAAAGACTGTCATTTGTTAAACAATAAATAGAAAACCATGTTTTTCCTATGTGTCAAGAATTGTGAGTACTCTCATAAGGCAGTATGTAGATATGATAATTTGTTCATTTTCTTGCTTTAACCTTGAGGCTCGAGTCTTAACAATAGAAGCGGAGTTCTCTATATCTGGTGTCTTTCATTTCCTGTTTCAGGTGCTGTCTTCGGCTCAGTGTTTTTTTTTCTTCTTTCAGCCAGTAGCATATCGGTACATTGTGGAAGGTATTTGTGTAAATGCCAGCGGTTTTGAAAATGTTCACTTTTTACTTTGCAAGCACTGCAGACACTTGGACTTGTATTGCTGCACAGTTGCCGAGGCTGAAATATTTTCAGAAACAAAGCCCAAATAAAACTTTCGAGATAATTGTTTTAGCATTTTGTTGTACAATTATATTGCTAAAGCTAATATTAATGTTGATTTTCTAGCCAGGTGCATGCGTGGTAGGCAAAACTTGGAAGTGATGCCAGTCTGATTTATGCCGCCATGCANCAAATGCATCCTCTCCTGTCACAACACTGCCAAGTTGTACATTGCACGCTCTGTAGAGGTTGCACCTCAAGGCACAGTCAGCCTTGAGGTGCAAGGCTGACTGTGATTGGAGTGACACAAGCTTTAAACACAAACACAATGTAAACTGTAGTTCTGTGACACACTGACCACTTAGAATTTTATTTTCAGGGGCTTAATAAAGTGGCAGAGGCTTTTTATTTGCATCTATTGTTCTATGACAAGACATTGTTTCAAGTAAACTACTCCACTGATGTTAGATGGAACAGTGGACAAGCAGTAGTGTAAAATCGAAAGAAGAGAATATGGTAGCCACACCTCAGTTCATTTGTTTGTTTATTTGACACAGAAAAACTCTGCAATGGGTTTCCAATCTAGGAGGTAAAGCACACAGCAGACAAATCCCAGATATCCACTTATATAACTTCTGACTTCAGTTTTGTCCTACAGTGAGATTATTTGCCATGTCTTTGCTTTCCATGAAGCTTCCGCTTCCAATCAGTGCTGCTAAAGCTGATCCAATAACCAACATATATGGCCCTCACAATCACAAATTTGTCAAGTCTTTGCCCAAATTACTCCTGGGTAGTCATCCTGTGCAGAAACTATGCCTGTAGTGCAACTTAAAGTTCATACAGCAAGCAGGTAGTGCAAGGTTGCTTTCATTTTGCTCTAAAAGCCATCACTGGATCTCACACTAAGTGCACAAGATAGAAGCCTGGCTGCTGACTTACTGTAAGCTCTGATAGGATGGCTGCCGAGACCTGGGGCCTGAGATAAACTCAGGAGAAAGATTATTGTAGCAATGAAGGGAAAAGAGTGATGAATGGTTTGTGATGACAGAGACTTGATTGCATGGTTTACCATGAGAAAACCATGGTAAACCTGGTTAGGCCAGTCTCATTAGAAGAGATTATACTTTAAAAAAAATCTTTTTCCCATTCTTTATGTATTTTTTAGTGTCTGTGTGTGTCCTGTGTTGTTTGTGTTGTGGAGTGTGAATGATGTTGGGAAGGTACAGAGCTTGAGGCCTTTTCCACTTCAGAGGACCTTGGTATGAAGTTGTGTGTATTTTGTGCGAGCATGCATGCCACAAGCTTTAGCAAAAAAAACACAGCTAGTAGAATTTAACATGCAGGTCGAAAAAAGCAGCAGTTTAGAGACAAAAAGAAGCAATTGGGGAGAGACAAAAAGAAGCAATTGGGGTACATTTAGGAAAGGTATAATCAGACCAGCGAAGGTGAGAAACACCTGGATTTTTCTTGTGGGTACACAACCAATGAGCCTACTGTTGTGCTTCACTTTATTTTCACATCCCTTTTCACATTTGACAATGTTAGAACAACAAATGTCAACTAGTGGACACAAATAGATGTGATCAGCTTCTTTCTCCGTGTTACACTGTTTCGTTTCCACGTTAAATGTTTCTGTTCCTGATTTTCATGCTCTGAATCAGAAGACAGTCTTTTTTTGTTCTGTACATGTATGTCTGGAAATATAGGATAGTGACACAAGTGTAAGCATACCAAAACATGGCTTGACATGGAAAGAGAAGACTTTAAGCATTAGACTCTTTAAGAGGCTGCTCAAAGAGTGGATTAATCAGAGAAGTAGCCAATTGGTTGGTTGTTTTGAGAGTCCCTTTCAGATACGCTTATGTATTTCAGTTATTTTTTAGTTCTTTGATATGCCTCTAAAACTGAAATATCAGTATCTGCCTTAAACTGTAAGGGTGTAATATGGGATTGCAGAACTTGTGTAACGCAGCACAAAGCAAAGACAGCTGCAGGAGCACGGGGCAGGTCCTCTCAGAGCAGATACATCATAAACTGGTAGAATCTGATGATGATAATGACATGCTTAAGTTGATGCACAACAACCTTGTGTGTGTCTAAAGCACTGAATGCATCTGGACTCACCCAAAGGGAACTCCTCAGTGAGAAACCCACCACAGAAGAAGGCTTCAGGTTGTAAACTGCACCCCCTTTCGATTCCAGCTGCATGATCTAAATGGTCATATGGCCTGCAAGCCTGGTTCGATGTGAAGGTTGATTAAGGTTAATTTTGGAACTATGATGTGAAGGGGGCAACTGAAAGCCACAGAAAGTCCCATTTAAAATTGGCCACATGAACAAGCACGTGGAAGGAAGTCAGATGAGACCAAATTCGTATTCAGCCACTCTAAATATACAACCAGAGCTACAGTGGAATTGTTTGGATCAAACCATTTTTATCTGCCAGAATGACAAAGTAAAAGTTCAGATCTGTATCCAATCTGTGGCAACAATAGAAGTTCACAGACACTTTTCATCCAGCCAAATTGTCAAAGAACAATGGGCAATCAAATTAGCCTCTAGATGTGTGAAGCCAAAAGATTTGAAGCTATAAGAAAAGGTTAAAGGTCATTCAACATAGTGTTAGCTAAGAGGGAGCTGAATATAAGTGCTCACATTTTCTAGGTTTATATGTTGAAAATATCCATGTTCCCATTTCACTCAACTTCAATATAATGTTTTACCTTGAGCCAGTCTTATTACATCAGATCCCAACAGTGTACACTAATGTTTGTACAATGTGAAAAAATGTTCAGTGGCATGAATACTTGTGCTCAGTGCAGCATTTATGTTTTGAAGCTATAGTTGAGTTAATGCTCCTCCAATTATTTAATGTGTTTAATGCTGTCAGATTCCAACACTCACATTGGGTGTTTTGTGGTTTGTTAATGGGACCATATTTGGGTGCAGAAAGTGCTTTCGTGTTTATTTGTTTGTTTGGATGTTCTTCTGTGTTTGGGTTGTTCTGTTCCGATGTGTCCGTTGAAGCCATTAAGGAATCAGACCGCAAGCACTTTCGTTGTCTTTCTGCTGTGTTCGCTTCTCTGGAGGGCCCGGCCTCTGTAATGCAATGTTCTCATTATTCTGTCTCAGCCTGCAGAGCTAGAAAGGAACCAACAGACATTTTCTTTGCATTTTTTTTATTACATAGGTGGACAGTAAACAGGGAAAGAGGAATGGGATGGGTGCAGAGGAGCCTCTGCTGAATAGGTAGAGGGTTAGGTAGATCAACAATTCAGGGCAGAAAGGAGAAATTAATTTGAGCTGTGGAGGAACAGGAGTTGACCCTGTGCTCCTTATAGGAAGAAAGGAAGTGACACCCAGATAAAGTCACTGTTTTTCTCTGCTTATTTTTTTATAAGCAGAGAGAAGAACAGTGAGTTCATTCACAGCCGAAACTAAGGGCATGTTCATAACTCCACAAACTCTGCTGCAGGAGATTGTTTTGGACAATTTTGACCTACCAATCCTGATTTTAATTTCATTAAAAACTTCCATCCATCCATCCATTTTCTGTACACTCTTGTCCCTAGCGGAGTCAGGAGGGGTGCTGGTGCCTCTCGCCAGCTAACGATCAAGGCAAGAGGCGGGGTACACCCTGGACAGGTCGCCAGTCCATCGCAGAGTCGTAAACTTTTAAAGTAAATTTCTGCTCCTACTGCTGTAAGGGGCCGCTAATTATTTGTATCCAGGGCAGAGAGTCCAAATAAAATGAGCCGGGATAGTTTAGGAGGAAAAATTCTTATATAAAGATTAGTAGGCAGAAATAATTGTGCCAACCTAACTTTACTTTAAAAAAAAAGCATCTGATATTAACAAGTAGGTTCATGCATAACAGAATTATTTCAAGAAGAGCATTTCAGTGAAGAAATATGATGATTTTAAAGCCTCCTCACCCAACTCCCAACTTAAAAGGTTTACTTCCTTTTCCTTAGATGCCATTGTTTTACATTTTCAAAGGCCTCTGAGCTGCATAGTGCAGCAGTTCCACTTGGCTGCTTTTAGGTGTTATCTTAAGGTTTTATTTAGAAACCATTCAAAGCATATGAACCTTTTCTGGTTTAATAGTGTCATGGCTTTTTCACACTTCATACACTTCCAGTCAAATTCTTAGCTGCTCCCACAAGCTTATATTAAATTGTGCATTAGTCTGATAATTGTTTGAATGTAATTGTCTCAGTACTCCATTATACATACTCAGGTGCATATTTATGTACTGTGGTACACCGCTGTTCTGATGTAACGTTTGTCCAGTTCTTGTACCACTGTTGACCTAAAATTGAAAATGCTTAAACCCCAAAGTTTAAAATCACCAGATATGAAACGGTGCAATGATAGCAGCCTGGATGTCAGTCTTTAACTGCACTGAAAACAGTTAAAGGAATTTGAAAGATGTAATGCTTTATTTATTTATTCATTAACCTTTTATCAGTGACTAGCATCATCCCCAAGTATTGAGCCTGTTGGGGTCAGAGAATAATGGGACTCAGGACTTCTGAAGGCAAACTGCGCGCAAGTATGCATGAGAGTGACTGACTGTGAATGATAAACACAGAAACAATGGAGACCTGTGAAGAAACAAGAAAAGCCTATCTCCCCGTTAGAGAACACAGTGTAGGTACCCAAAGATAGACAAAACGTCTTTGGAGTGAGACGTCTGAACTCACACTGGGCTTAACAAGTGAGCGCTCACTATTTCATAATCCCCTTTTACATTTGAATCAGAAGCCAGCACCTGCTGGGATTCTCTGTGGCTCGTCCCTCTATTAAAAGCCAGCAAATCTCTCACCTTGACGCATTCCAGATTTAGACTGCAGGGCTGCAGTCACAGGGCACTGAACTGAGTCACTACCTCAGGGAAGATTTATGTGAAGTATCTAGTTACACAAATGTTTCACCTGAAAAAGCTCTATTTCATAGCTATGCTGAAGAGGTTTAAGATAATATAGCAGTGAGCATATGTAAAGGAAAACAAGGAGGGAAAGGTTCTTCTTAAAGTTTTTTTTTTATCCATGTCAGATAATGAGTGTTACATTGACTCTCAAACGCCTTTGCACACCCTGGCATATATACATAAAATGGCTTAGAATTTACTCTTCTCATGACTGGTACTATTGCACAATTACAATTTTATCCATTGCAACCCTTCTGCAATCTTGCCTAACTTTTTTTTTATTTTTCTGCTTTCACTTTAATTAATCTTAGGTATGAAGCAAATAAGAACTAATGCTGAAATGAGATTAAAAAAAAGTTGCACAAAACAAGAGTGTGCTCACTCAAGCAACAAGAATTTGAAGCTTTCTTCTATAATTCATCCCTAACAAATTTGTGTGATTGAATTCTCAAGATGGGAATCTTTTCCATTGATTTATCAGGATCTAATTTTTCCAGGTGACAGAAGCCTGGGAGTTTGACAGCAACGTGTGCACTTTAGAAACCCACTGTGTGTTTTTATATGTGTTAAAGAGCAGAGAACCTCAGAATGTTACCGTATAGCAGTGGGATCTGAGATCAAGGCCTCTCCATCTTGTTAAAGTCAGAGCAGTGCTGACTCTGTTCTTATCCTTCTCTCTATTTGAAGTCCTTTTAGCCACAGAGAGCAGTTTCTAAGGAGGCCCCAAAAAAGTTGCCTACAGCAGATCACAACAGATCTCAATCTGCTCTCCAGCTTTTATATTGCAACCCTTTTACAAAATTCAACATGTGGCCATTATCTTCAGTGGGAAAGGGTACAACCAACATTCAGTCCCATACCAGATGACTCTGGCTGAAGGAATCTCCCGGCTTTATTTGCTGCTTCTCAGACTGCTGCTCTGTGAGTAAGAAGTCCTCAGAAACAAGCTTAAAAACAAGTTTATCAACTGAAGCATCTGGCACAGGAACTCTGAAACCCACAAGAGCACCAGTGCAAATAAAAAGAGGTACAATAAATCTTGTGCACCTGTCAGCAGGGCGACTTGCACCACATTTTCAGTTCTGCTGCATGTGGACCTGAATTTGGCTCTCTGCTCAGACGTTCTACACACTTCCTCTCAGAAAGTCAGGAGTTGTCAATAATAGTTTGTAAGATTGTGTTTGAATGTTGTCTGTGTGTTTATGGCTAAAGGAAGCATGTTACTTGATCTTCGTGATTATAAAGTGTCCAAAGTGCAGGTTTTTACTGAATACCTTGGTTATATTGTAAATGAGAAAAAAAGCCTATAATTTTAGAAAGGCCATGATAACACATATTATGTCTCAGAGATGATTATTTGGACCCTTTTCTTATTTTGTTGTACAGGATTCATTTTCCTCCATTTCATGCAGCAAATTAGCTCTGTATCTTATCAAATGTTTGCTGATGATAAACTGATTTACATATCTTTCCAAATTCTAATATTACAGAGCTCACTACCCTACACTGATGCGTTGCAGAGATTAGAAACTAAAAAACAATATTCTCTACTGAAATGACAATAAAACAGATGCTGTCATTTTCCCCCATAAAGACATTCCCCAAAAATCCAATAATAATGTACAGTCCTTTAGATTCTTAGGGATTATTATCAAATACTCTAATAAAAATAATATCTATATGTCCTCTTAAATTTTATTTAACAAATTTAACAACTATAACATTAAATATATTTTTCCTCACCTTCCTGTAAAAGTGATGATTCATTATTTATTCTCTGATGCAAAGTAATGCACTGCATAATAAAGAGTTGTTGCTGTAGAATATGGTTTTAGTAACTGCACGCAGCAGTGCCTGTGTCTACCAAGGAGAATGTAGATCCATCTCTTAATTGTGAGATATCCAGCATTTCCAAATCCAGTATGTTTCATGACTAAAACTTCCACACCAAGAGTTTTTTTTTGTTAGTGCGACCTGATCATTGCTTTTTAAGATTTACATTCCTTTAGCTCATATTACCTTCAACGTTCCAATTACAACTACAGAGTTCTGAAGTATATTTTTTAGATTAAAATGTTTTATTTTTGTTAATAAAAGGTTAGTTAGTTAACCGACTTCCTTTTAATAAATCACACAAGGTCAAAAGACATGTGTCCAAAAGAACCAGTGTAATTCAAACTGATTAAAACCTGAAATATGTGTATCATTTTGCATATTTATCCTAGAGTGAAAAATCTTGCAATTACATTGGCTAATTTCTTATAAAAAGTAATCCAAATTCTTCCCAAAGATTTAAAAGTTAACACATATCATAAGTGAAGATGATGAGCAACTAGTTTCAAACCAGCCCTTTATAATCCTGCAAACACTTATTGCTACAACAATATATAATGCAGTAGCATGTGTGGTTTTGTTTCCTAGATAGCCACATGCCTACTTTATAAGGCAATATCTATGTTTTAAAATTAATTCCTGGTTCTCTGTCTTTGTAATGCTTTCTCCCAAAGGAAGTTGAGGTTTGTATGATGATTATTTTTGGTATTCTGCATTGAAAGACCTATATTGTTGTGCTTGTAGTGAACAGTAATACCTTCTCAGAAATATTCTCTGAACATTTTTTTTTCTGATTATGTTTATTGACTAACTGTGTTTCAGGAGCCTGGAACATGGACTCCAGCCAAGCCCTTCGATCAAGGTGGGTGAGAGTGAGAAAGAGCAAAGCCCGGGGTGCTTTAGTTATGTAATGAAATAATGAAAACAAAAAAAAGGAAAATACACCAAGAGCAGCTCACTGCCTCTAATTGTTCTGAGGTTTCACTAATATCATTCAAGTTGCAGGTGTTATTAAATTCCCAGAATTTGAAAACAAATGCCAATTATATAATACAAGATGGTACTGTAGATGATAAACATGCCATAAAAAAAAATTGTTTGGGCCCATAAATATAATGTTTTTCTGCAAGCATAGAATTACAAATCCAATGCAAATGGATTAGAAGCAGCTTTTGATGATCATTAAGTGTTGCATAGATTACTAGCTGAAAGGTTAAAGACATATTTTACAGCTATGATACATTGCTTTTATGCTACCTATGGATGTATCTTAAAGTTCTTACTTGAACTCCAAACTTGATATGTCTTGGTTATAAAAATTACTACTATAGGTGGAGTCAGAACATTTCAACAACAATAAAAAACAAAAACAAACCTGAAAATAATTAATAAACTTTCAAAGTTATTTTGTGGGTGGGATGGGTAAGGCTAAAATATAATGCTTATCTAAAGTCTTACAAATTGAGAAATTTATAAGACTATATTATTGTTGCCAGAAAACAAGTCTTTTGTCCGAACAGGTGTTTCTTCAGGACAACTTTAATGTGCTCTTTAAATGAAGATTAACCAGATTAAGCTGTGTCACAACATGACCTTAGACATGGAGATCTTTAGTATTTGTGTCTTAACAAGTTAACTTGCTCCCCCTAATGACGTTTTCACCTGTAACAGTTTGCCCTGGTGATAGAGTTTGCATGTTTTCACTGTTTTGACATGACTCTTTGATGATTTGGAACATATTTCAGTGGACTTTTCCAGTTGTTTTCGAGGCTTAGCAATTAACCTTGACAAATGTATAGACTACTGTTTTAGCTGCTGTCTGATCACAACGCTCAGAGGAAGTCACATGACTCTCACAGACCGAGTGCTGCAGCTGGAACAGTAATTTTTCTGTGAATGTGGGTAAAAATCCTTAGATTCTTGGGAATACCCAGGTCAATTAAATCAACAAAATGATGTGCATAGTCTTTTAACACAGTTTTACAAACCTGCACACAAAAATGCAATGGTTTTTTGTGTTTATTTTTAAATCAGCTCTGGTTGTGGATGCAGATTAAATCACAGTCAGTGCAACAACATCAGGTCCTTGGGGACTGGAGAGGATGCATTCTGTTGGGCATCTGGACTCGATAGTGGGGATCGGATGGAGAAGTTCCTACGAAAAGAGAAACACTCTTTTCTTTTAATGACACCAAGCAGCGAAAACCAGGAGGATTTTCTATTCTTTGATCATCTCATTGCTATTTGTATTACAGACAGTGGTAATCTCCTGCGCTCATCCAGGCACACCAGGACATGAACATATCCTCTCACTTATCAGTGTATCGTCAAACACGCACACTTACACACGCACGCCTACACACACACATGGCCAGGGAAACAATAGCATTAGGTAGTGCGTTGGAGGATGGAGGCAGGATAATCTCCCAAAGCTGCTCTGAGATTACAGTAAGGTTCTTTCGAGTAGAGGTCATTCGCAAACTGTCCTGACTGCAGCCAATGGCTGTGGATCTTGCTCTTAGGTGTGTTGCTTAAAGTTGACATTGGATCAAAAACTGTATCTACCGAGATCAAACCATCTCCCAGAAAATCAGCTTATATATATAATATACTTGTTCAAATTTACACAGGATCAGATCCATCAGTCAAAAACATAAACAACTCTCCTACGTTCAGCCTGCTGTAAGATCAAAAGTAACCTCTAAAACCAGGACCATCTGTTTTTAGCTCTAAGGATATTGAACAGTGTTGCGGTGTTCTGGTCAGGGCAGCAGAGACAGCAAGTAACATTGAAATAAAAACAAAAACTCAAACAGATCTTGCTTAGATCTTAAAAAGTAAAAAAAAAACTACACAGCTTAACCCGAAAGTTTTGATGCTGCATTAAAAGAACAAAAGGAAAAGGAAAAGAAAAGTATCCATGGAGGATTTTCCTTTTTCTTTGTTTACCCTCGCAGGCTTTTTGCCGGCTGCTGTCTAGGAAACTGAGGTTTCAATTTGTTGCAGTGTGCACACATAAATGCACTTTACAGAGTTTTCATCATACACAACTTTGTTCTGTGTTTGTAGCTCTTGATCCAGCCAAAGACCCCTGCCTGAAGATCAAATGCAGTCGTCACAAGGTGTGTGTAGCTGAGGATTACAAGACTGCCTCATGTGTCAGCCAGAGGAGAGTTAGGTAAACACACACACGCACATTACGTATTTCTATCTTCACAAGGACTTTCTTTGATTTCCATTCATTTTTCATTCATTTCTATAGCTTACGTCGCAATGAACTATTCACAACTCAGTACTAAATCTAGCCCCTTTTTATGACTTTTTTTTTGTCACGCTTAAATGTTTCAGGTCATCAATCAAATTTTAATATCAAACAAAGATAAATTGAGTAGATAAAAAAAATAGTATAACATTGTTCAAATGATGATTTCCTTTACCTAAATGGGGGTACTATGTATTTTTAAGACACATAGTGCCATTTTATGTCTTAATCAAGTAGATGTATATTACCTTCAGTTGTCATGAAAATAGTTCTTTAGTTTTTTAAATAATTATTTGAAAATTGTTTTTTTTTATGACGCAGGTTACCTTTGGAATCAAAGTTTGTTTGATGGACTGATGATTATTTAAATGTGCTAAAAAAGCAAATGTGCTAAAAATGTGCTGAAAAAGCAAGAACAGAGGGCAGAAAACATTTTTTTGTACATTCTCTACTTTATTTAAAATGTAGCATTATCTTCTAAAGAGATGAAGCTCTAAAGTGCAAATTTTAAAAAAAGAAATAGGAGTGAATAAAATATTAACATTAGTTGAATTTATCTCCTGTTTTTTCATCACATTTCATCTCATTCTCAATTGTCTCAATGACCAAAGCAACTGTTTTCTTTAGTTTTTCCAGCTGGTCTCCTTGTTGCCCGGCTCTCTGTTGACTGTTGTGTGACATTACAGCTTGGTCCAGTTACCCAGGCGCTGGCACTAACTTTCAGCGGACATAAAGTGCTGCCAAGTGATATGAATGGGCTTTGTTTGTGTGTGTTTGAGTCTGGGATGCCTCAGACTGGACAGAGAACAGTAACACCACACTGACCTCATTTCCCTCTCTTAGCAGCAGCACAATTCCCAGGACATTGGGAGAGCAAATCAATCAAAAATAATAATAATAATTAAGTAATCATACACAAATACCAAATCCTTGCTCCAAGTCTAAAACCATCGCGAAGAACATGACGTTACGTTGCAGGTAGAAAATGCTGACTGTGTGACAACCGATTGGTGAAATGATCTTTTTATGTTTTTGGTTGTCACCTCCAGTTTTAAAGATGCCAATTTGCACCCGAGTGCTGGGTCAAAGTGCAAGCCGTGTCCTGTGGTTCACCCCTCGCCTGTTTGTGGAAGTGATGGCCACACCTACTCCACTAAGGTACCCTCACATTTCAGCACTCATTGGGTTTTCTGTTATTTTTTTTTGTTCTGTTTTGTACACAAGGGCAGCAATTTTTCTTTTATATTTGTTGGAGTTGAACCACATCTGAACCAGCTTAGTATCT